>CM054118.1:4594409-4895081 GCA_028673005.1 Tanypteryx hageni | reverse complement strand
ATGGAGATTGTATATCCATGCCATGGCATACATCCCCACACAATCACTTTACCGCCCTCGGCTTGCATCTGTGATTGCACACTATCCCTGTGATATTTGTCGCTTGGAAGTCCTCTCACGGTTATTCTACGAGTTGGAAACAGTTTAGAAAATAGCACCTTCTTCCATTCGGCACACCCAAATGAGTCCGCCCCTGACACAATTCTACCCTCGCCTTGGCATTGCGTTTGCTGATAAGGAGCTTCTTTCCAGCTGTTTGGCTCTTCAAATTTACTGAACACAAGATTTTCCTTATATGTGCTGCAGAAACATCAATTCCTGCAGAGCATTCCAACTGTTTGACCAGTTCGCCACTGCTGATGCGTCGGTCCTTTTTTACCAGAGGCCCTAAGATCCTTTTTACCCTCGGGGAAATATTTTTTGGTCTTTCCGGTTCTCTTGGTAAATGTAACATGCTCAAAGCAGTTCCTGTATGAAACACAAGATGGTACTACAATTCTGCCAACTTAAGATGCCATCTGTTGGTGCTTGGGAAAACTAACTGAAACTAAATTACGCTGTGGTCTTAAACTTTTGCACAGGTACTCCAATACAAGATAAATATTTAATGGGAATAATTGTTGATTATATATTAAAAACTGCCTCAGCATATAAATTGGAAAGTGTTCAAAGCCAGGAATAGTTTGTTTCACTTCTCTCTGATCGACTCCTACACCACAGCCAAAAACTTGTAAATTTTGCAGAAAAACTAAGGTGGTCTTAAACTTATGCACACTACTTTATAATGGTGAAACTCGTTGCACGACATGCCCATGTTTACCAAGCTCTGCAGAACCTACCAAGTTTTGTTTGCATTTAGTAATTTTATATAAAAATGTCCATAAATAGCGTTGTTAAATTAACCTGTTATTATTTTAAACTCAATTTATACATGAACAAAAATTTTGTGTCTATGGCATCCAATGAACTCGGGGATCCGCGAGAATTCTTTCCTATTAAAAGGGGTCCTTAGGTTACTCAAGTTTGAGAACCACTGTATTAGAATATATCGAATCCGAGTCCAACAAAAGTCGTTGCTACAACACTCTCGTAATGAGTGATAAAAACTGCAAAAACGCTATTATTTACGTGAAATTCTAAGAAATACGATCGATAAGCAAAATTCTACGATAAAAATTAGAATCTTTATTCTTTTCCTCAGAGAATAGTACAAATCACGCACCGATATTACAATTCTAAGATATGTGCTAGAGAAAATTACCCTGCACGATGGAGTTCAGATTTCCCATGCAAATCAAATGGGAAGGATAGTTCCTGGAATCGAACCCGGGACTTCCAATATTCGCAACAAAACCTATTCTCGGGAGCTCGTCTTTAGTAGCAGGAAATTTTCACCAAGTGTCATGAAAATCGGTCAATTGGTTCAAAAGTTTATAGGGGAGGACGAACAGACACAACGACAAAACTATTTCCATACTGGAAAGTAGGCTAAAATCTTTTTCGAAATGACGGCCATCTACAACGTGCATAAAAATCTCGAATCGAATTTTTTACAATACTTTGTCTATATGCTTATCACAATTTTTCATCGTCATATACATTATGAAATTTTTTAAACGAACGAGGACCTTACATTCTGATTATTCACGGGAATTTTTATCACGACATAGAATTTTAATCTTTTTAAAGGGATATTTTTTCGAAAACCGACCCAGACTATGTATTTTCATTCCGTTTTTTAACACGTCATAGGTCTCTCAAATAATCCTCGGATCGCAGTTAAAAATCAAACTGGCATCGATCTTCGTGCGAAGTTCATTCACAATGAAGACAACTCGAGTTCCTTCTCGGCATTTCAGCAGCTCCGTTCAAAAACGATGTTAATTCCGCGCCCAATTGGAAAACAAAATTTCTGTGACATTTATTTCAATATAACACAAAGTTTTTAGTGATTATTTTATGGTTGTAAATGGTACTTTTGCCCCGGAAAATATTTGTATGACACACTAGTCGTTTCTTTTATGGCGAACTATAACTTTTACTCCCTGGCGGGAAGAAGAGTGGTAGAGCAAGCGGAGGGTGGGAAATTTCCCAGGACTATAATCCGTAAAAACTAACAGCGGTTGCATAAATCTGTGGAATTGCACCGTAAATAGGAGGAGGGAAAAATCTCACGCTAGTTCAAAAGAATTTTTTTTATTTAACGACCGGAGGTTGTTTAAAAAAAGAAAATAAAATCTGGCTCGAGAAAAGGAAACCATGTAGAATTGCGCGATTTTTTCGGTAGATAATGATTTCTCCTCTTTGCATTCACTAACCTTCCCATTTAGAAGCAGTAAAAACATAAAGGGAAATAGCAAAATTTTAATGTCAATTAAACAGGCAAATGGCATTACTATTTGACGGATACCTGATCAAATATTCAATTGCACGTAAACAATTCAACATTCATTATCGCTTAATTATTCTCTATGAAAGAGCGCATCGTCGATAAAATCAGGATTGTTTCGATGCCGTTGCCAACGACGCGCCTGCGCCTGAAGAGGCCCCGCGCTCTCTGAAATATATTTGTTGCACTTATAAAGAACATACTTGTTAAAAATATCGAACACCGTCAGAGCGAGAGAGGTTACTTTATTTATTAAAATTTACTATAAAAATGTTCTGACACCGGGCCTTGCGATTTTCTTAGCCGGCTCTGAATAACATTTATGAATTTAACTGTATTTGACGGTCACGTGCGATAGATAAGAGGAAAATTAATCTAAGCAAATGTCTATTCTCTCTCTGTTTTGATTTATTAAGGTTATATTTTAACATAATAGTTCAATCAGATTCGATTAAATGAAAATTCCGAGAGCCGTACTACTTCCCTTGTGGCCCAAACTACAATATAACCTTATTTTAACTGTTAAAAATAGTTACTGAGTTTTAAAAATTTATTAAAAATTTATTTTTATGATGTCAAGATAATGTTAATATATTTTATATACAATAACGGACGAAAATATTCGAATTTTTCCATTTTTTATAATATAATTTTGTTAAAAATGTAAACATTTAAGGTACGATATATGTTGGTTAAAACTCTAACCGCTGATTTATAAAGGCACAAAGAATGAAATTCAATATAAAGCAGTATACCTCAGCGTGCATTATCTAAGCTTCCCCTGACACGCGTTTTTCTACTTTTTTGATCGCAAATAACGGACGACATAGTTTCCGCTTACACGCGCTTGGCAACAACGAGAAAGAAACCATACCGTACAAAGCGAAGCAATCGGGTAATTACTCTCGCGTTTCTTCTTTTTTTAATAAAAAACCTAGCTTATTTAATTAAAGGCGGAGAAGCATTAAGGAAATATATCATTTGATCTACGCGGGAATCGAGTTCCCCGCGGAGTTATTAAGCGATTTATTTTTTCTCCGATTTTTTTTTAATCGGTTCGTTGATTCCCTCCCCCTTCTCTCTCTCTCTCTCGTCCCCAATTCAATGGCAGCGAAACCTATTTATAGAGAGGGATGATTTTTTTTTCAACCCTCGATCTTGTGGCCGCCTCTTTCTCCCTCTCCCTTCGCTACGATCCATTATCTCAATGAAGTTGTTCCGCCTGGGAATGCCATTCGCGCAGGGTCAAAAAATATCCCTTACACCGGCCGACGCACGGCGTAAAAATTGATTACGCATAAATACGTCGCGATCTAGAGAGAGAGAGAGAATGGGAGAAAAATGATTGATTGAGTTGATACACGGCGCGGAACGTTATTAAATTTTTCCCCGCGAGAGCGCGTAAATATCCCGTCTTGAATGAGAAGAGGAAATAAAAACCTTCCTGGAAAAAGACCTTAAAAACCGCGAGAGGATTTTTGTTGTTGTAATCTTTTTACTTTTGTGTAGGGGTGATTCATGTCGGTATCGAATTACGTCCGATCATTGAGGGGGGCGGGTTATTAATTCTTATATCCGGGAGATAGGGAGTGGGTGGAGGATGAGGATGGGGAGGGGGATGAGGATAAGGAAGGGGATTTGGAGGGGAGGGAGGGGAGGGGCAGGGGGAGGGAGGGGTGGGGGGAGGGGAAGGGGGAAGGAGGGGAGGGGAAGGGGGAAGGAGGGGTGGGGAGGGGGAAGGGGGAGGGAGGGGCGGGGAAGGGGGAGGGAGGCGGGGGAGGGGAAGGGGGAGGGAGGCGGGGGAGGGGGAAGGGAGGGGGAGGGAAAAGGGGTGGTAGGGAGGATAGGGGAGAGGGGGAGGGGAGAGGGGGATGGGGAGAGGGGGGAGGGAGAGAGGGGAAGAGGGAGGGGAAGGGAGGGGGATGGATGGGAGGGAGGGGAGGGAGAGGAGGGAGGGGAGGGATGAAGAATAGGATTTCCAACCGTCCTACTACTAACTACTTCTACACCTTCAAGTTAGAGCAACCAAATTTTGAGGGATTGTCATGGTCGTAAGTACTTCCCGTGGGTGAAATTTGGAAACTCCAGGGACAGCCTAAGTCATGTAGTAGGGACACAATGAACAATAAAACATTAAATTAGTGAACTACTTCTAAACCATTCAAGTTAGAGCAATCAAATATCCAGGATAGTTTCGGCTGGTGAGAGTTATGAGCCCTATTGATTTTGGTATAATTAACGAAAGTTCGTTTTGTTTTCATAAGCCATTGGTCTTAAGATTAAAGAAAAATATATTATGATATTGTAACGGATACGTATATTTTAAATTGAAAAACGGCCTTAATGTCTGATACATCAGTTCTTTTCCTTGCTTGTTTTAATGTTATTTTCTTAACTAGCGCGTTATATTTTTAAAAAATGTTTTAGAAATCTATCCTGTATTGTTGCGGGTGAAACTATAACTCCAATCACTGGGCATATCTACAACCTCTTGATACTGGGACCGACCTCCCGAGAATAGTTTTTGTTATGAAGATGGAAAGTCCCGGGTTCGAATCCAGGAACCATCTTTCCAATTTGATTTACATGAGAAATCTGAAATCCATGCAGAGTTATTTTCTTTTACACATTAAAATATCTTAGAATTATAATACTGGAGCGGGATTTGTACTATTCTCTAAGAAAAGAAAGGTAAATTCTAGTTTTTATAGTACAGTTTTGCTTATCGATCGTATTTCTTTTAATTTTGCGTAAATACTGGCGTTTTTGCAATTTTTATCACTCATTACGAGTGTTGCCATGGCAACAGCTATTGTTGGACTCGGATTCGGTGTAGTCTAGTGCAGGAGTGCTCAGACTTTACAAGTTTGGGATCTACTTATAACTTCCCAATTGCGTGGCGATCGACTGTTCACTGTTAAAAATTCTTTCGAGCGGGGGAAAGGGGAGGAGTTGAAATAGATCGAAGAAAGCTAGAGCTGGGGGATTTTATCTCTTTTCTTAACTTGATCTACCGGCAACAAATTTTCAAAGAACAATTTGAAATATTTTTTGTTTGTATAAACATTTATTTAAAAGAACGCATGTCTTATGTACAATATAAATTATTTAGTTAAATTCATTACATAGTATTAAGTAGATGTGGTTGATTTGCAATGCATGGCCTCAGAATGCTGCACAAACTTTTGATTATAGCTCCTTATTGCTAGCCGCATACAGTCGACCTAGTGATTATCTGTTAAAGTGGACCGATACATAGATTTTATTATTATCATGTTGGAGAAGGGTGACTCGCAAAAATGTGGAACCAAAAAATGCTGTCAAATACATAGCCCTACTTTTATTGGACCGTATGCATATCATACGCTGCATAGCCCTCATCACGCCGACCCTGCATTCGATCTCACCGGCACTAATCAATTAAATGTCCTTCGGGCCTGAGGAGGTAAATCTTGGAGCTACATATGCTTTTCCACTCACGTGGCAATCGACCCTATATTTTCACCGCTAAAAATTCTTTCGAGAGAGGCAATTAATTTTCAGAGAACTACCGAATTTAATTTTCCGTTCGTATGTATTTGTAATATTTCATAATGCTAAATCATGAAATTTGCAAACACAAGAAGCAACTCATCCGCGTTGATTTTTTAAAAGCTATTAAAGCCAATTAAGTAATATCTGCATCACATTCAATTTAAAATAATTATGTTTGAAAGTAGTTAACATAAGTTCTGTTTGGATCATGTTGTTTTGCTTGTCCGCCTGTTGTCTGGCACCTGTGCGCGGCCGTAGAAGATAAGCTGTTTACGCTCGGCCCTACTGTAACACGGAGGATGCATTCTGAATAAGTGACGTGTATTGTGAAATCGCGTTATTTGAGCCTAACTTTGCAGAGCATTACCCAGCCCTCCCAAAATTTCCTAACCTCTCGCTACTACAAAAGCATCTACCGATAGTGTGTTTGTCGATTGTCTAAGCTTATAAACAAAGCGCTCGGGTCCTCCAAAATCTCTCTTCAGGAATCCGAAATTCCACGTCCCAGGTCCGACTTAACCGTCTTAATACGAACCACAATCCGCGCTGTATGAAGATTTCGTAAAATACATATATACAAACCGTGTTGTGGCAAATCCGCCTAATGAGAATCCTTGTTATAGGAGTGCCAGGCGTATCAGAATCGGAAGAAATTTCGTATTCGAATAAGGAATGAAAACAATATTCAAATGAATGGTATCGCGCTGTAATGGATAGTTTATTCGTGCAAATTTTTACTAAAAAATGACCGTATATATTTCGTTCTAAATTTAACCTGTTGCTGTCCTTAATGTCGTAAACAGCAACACATTAGCTATATTTCTCCGAAATCTAGCGACCGGTGGAATTATGACTTATTGAGGTTGTCTCCTAGCTATTTACAAGTTCTCCCCACTCAAACGGCGGGAGCGGATTTAGGACCAGGTGATCTAGGTCAGTGTTTCTCAAACTATGGACCGTGGCCCTTCAGGAGGCCCCAAAATTATTTTGGAAGTAAGGTGAAATAATAAAAATAAAATTTTTACGAATAATAAAAGACAATGAGAACACCGAAAATTATAGACCAATTTCCCTAACTTCATTATCGTGCAAGATACTTGAGCACATCATCTTTAGTTCTGTAATGCGCTATTTAGATAGTCACTCATTGCTTAGCGGATGCCAGCACGCATTCCGGAGAGGCAGATAATGCGAAACGCAGCTAGGCTTGTTCGTGGATGATTTGTTGCGATGCGGAGAGAAAAATACTCAGGTCGATGCCATATTCATTGACTTCAGAAAGGCGTTCGATGAAGTATCCCATAAGAAATTAATTGCGAAGTTAGGACAATATGGTATCAATCCGAAAGTTGTCAGTTGGGTGAGAGATTTCCTCTCGAATAGAGAACAGATATTGATGGAATGATATGATCCGAAGATCCTATGCAGACAGGCATAAGCTGTGAAAACAGATAGTTGTCATCGATGGGAATTACTCGTCCACCGTTAAAGTTGCATCTGGTGTTCCTCAGGGAAGTGTATTGTGCCCTCTACTTTTCTTAATCTATGTGAATGATATCTGCTCAGTAGTTCGTAGTAAAATTAGACTTTTTGCCGATGATACCGTTCTATATAAAGAAATAAAAAACCAGGAGGACCGTCAGTCGCTGCGTGAAGACTTAAGAGCCATTTCAGCGTGGTGCAAAGAATGGCAAATTGAAATTAATTACACTAAATGTGCCGCAGTTACGTTATGGAAAGGTAAGAACATAGAAGTAGGTTTCGAGTATAAAATAGATGGAATAAATATTCAAGCAGCCGAGAATGTAAAATATTTAGGAATAACCATTTGTCGAGATCTTTCATGGTACATGCACAATCGTCGAGTTATAGGCGCGGCCAACAAGAAACTGGCTTTCAAAGGTAGAATAGTACGGAACACTACAAAAAATAGTACGTAAAACATGTTACTTATCACTGGTTAGATCGCAAGTGGAATACGCCTCATGCATATGGGATCCGTACTAGAAGGGACATATAATTCAATTAGAAAGAGTGCAGCGCAGAGCAGCCAGATTCGTAAAACAAAAGTACGAACATAAGGAAAGCGTCACTTCATTATTGAGGGATTTGAACTGGGTACCAATGGAGGATCGTAGATTAAACTCAAGGTTTCGGCTTCTGGAGAAATATAGATCGGAATGTCTAAAAGACGAGGTTGTTTTAGTAATTGAAGCACCAACGTATATAGGTAGGAACGACCGTGACGATAAGATACGTGAGATCGATTGTAGGACGGAGCGTTATCTAGGCTCGTTCTTTCCGAGGACAATACGAGATCACAATAGAAAATTTCAACCTGCGATAGACAATCTTTAGGTAGGTTATGGTGCATTGCACCCCCTGCCACTCACCAATTAGGTGAATTGCAAGGTAAAACGTAGATGTAGATCAGTGAATTTTCGGAAATACGATGTTATAAAAACTGTTAATAGTAATATATAATGAAGAAGTTTGTATTAAAGTTTATTATTTTTACTATTTTTATTCATAGGGGGCCGCATGATATTCAAGGCGGCCGCGACAATTGAAAGTTTAATAACCACCGATTTAGGCGACCGCCTAGGGCCTCGAGCGATTTAGTTGAGAAGAATCAGCACTCGGGCCGCACTAAAGCATAGTTAGGGCCGCCAGTTTGACATGCCTGCACTAGAGAGTTATATGTTAACAGTCAGGAACTTAGTTGTGCGAGAGGAGAAAGAAATGTATAGATTCAATGTGAAAAGTTCCAACACAAAGAAACGGTCACATATCCTAAATCTCAACTGACGGGTATCAATGAAAAAGTAATTACTTATTTCTGAGGGTGTCCATCGAAGACTTGGAGCTGCGATCGACTAAGAATTTGACAGTCTGTTTTCCTGCAAGAAATTTAAGCACATCTTTAGGAATTCGCGAGTCGTGGGCCCCACAAACCAATATCGCCTATGGGTCTCGCAAACTGCCTAGGGGCCTCGCACCCTCTAATTCCGCGTCTGGTGGGAGCATCGTTAGTATGATTCATTCTGCGCGGAAACATCTATTAATCTGACAAATGATATTATTGTGCAGACTCGGACTGTATAGACGTGAGAAAGTTGCACAGTGCATGTTGGGAATAATTTTGAAACGAGAAATGCATGTTATTCATATTTTTTCCATGGAAGCCAAATCACATTAATGAAAAAAGCGAAGGAATTTGGAGTGAATATTTAGTTAAGGAGAAATTTTGTGATAAACGCGGTTGAATGATACACAAGTTAAGTGAATGGGAGATAATGAGATGGAATGTTATTTTGCAGGAGATAATTTGAAAGGAGGCATGTGGAAAAGAAGAAACAAGAGGATGGAGCAGACATGTCAATCTCGGCCGTATTGACACGATGATGCTAAATAATTAGGATTAAAGTTGTTTGAGTCCGAGTTGGCAAAATAGACTCTATCTAGAAGATTAGACGTCTGTTTTTCCATTATAAACAAAATAATCGAGAAAATGTTGATTTGTATCTCAATAACCATGAAAATGTCTTCTCCTTTGAACAAAATTAAAGTATTTAAATAAAATCTCAAGCGGTTCAGTTAAGACAGAACTTAGCATACTGGATGCGGTAAGTCTCCGAAACTTGGCTGGAGGATATTAAGCTTTGAACGAACGTGATTGCTACGGGGAGAAATAAAAGGAAGCGTGATTGAGAAAGTGGCATTTTATGGTAAATGAAAAATAATAATAGGACGCGTCGCATTCACTCGAATGCCACACGCATTTTTTCAGTTTTCTTGCGTGTTTTATACCAAAATATATTTTCTATTTAAAGAAGGCAATCACCAACGACGGAGAAAATGGTGCAACTATGAAACGAAAGTTATCAGGAGATTATCTAATGAAAAAAGATACTTTTTGAGAATGAAACCTATTACAATTGACCTCATAAAATGGAAAGTTGGATAATATTTTCCATTTCGCTTTCTCAAAAACACGCGGCACAAGATTAAATACGGCATTATTTCGAGTTAAATTCTAATTTTACTGTCGAGATGTGTGGCGGCAGAAAAACAGAAAACAAGGTCGTCCTTTTTATAAAACTTATGTTTTTATTTGAAAATTTTAGACTGCTTAAATGCAACTTTAAAAACGGCAAGCAAAAGCCCTTAGAATAAAGTAAAATATTTTTCTCGTGTGTTAAATAATAGAAATCCTTTCAGAGAATATAATTTCTACGAGAGCACTAACGTACTTCTCTAAATTTCTAATTTTTCTTCATTTTTTTATGACGACCAATTTTAAAGATGGCGTCGGCTGAGCTTCAATTCAGGATCTCGACCGAATATGATTTCCTTTCGCATAAACGATCCCGAGTCTAATTTCAAAACGTCTCCGTTCACATTTTCTTCATTTTATTTTATTAAGAGACTCGTAAAGTAAATTTTCTCCGGAGAAGCATCCTTCCGCAGTTTATCGTGAGCGGTCGTAAATGTAACGCGATAAAAATAAAGGAAAAAATTAGAGCGGCTTCCTTTATATTTCAGAGCCCTAACCCGTGAAACTATGACGCCATTACGACTCTACAGATTGACGTGACGTCTCGAATGGTACATGGAGAGATTACGTCTCCTATTCTCACTATAAAAAAAGATGCTTTACTTTCGTCGTGTGTGTAGCTTCCTCCAGGGAGGGAGAGAAAGAGAAAGGAGAGAGGCGGCTTTTCCTAGCGTTCGGAACTTTGCGCGCATCGGAGTAAACAAGGGAATTCACTTAATGTTATTGGGATGGAGAAATTCTTGCTGTAGAGAAAATGACATTTTTCGTTTACTTTCATTTTCCCACGGGATAGTGAATGTATTTAGAAAGTAGATAGTAGAAGTTGTTTCACGATAGTCTACTGAAAAACAATCTATGGTAGCATTAATTTTTGCTACATGTTGTTTTATGTAACTCTCAACTTTTACGTATATCACATTTCACAGTTGAAAAGTAAGAGAGAGTTAAAATATAAAACTAATACCAAGCTTATAGTTTAACTGACATGCAGAAAATTTTATTGAAATCCATTATCATGAATTTGTAATGTTAATGTCAGGATCTAATTCTCGAAACTTTACATTTGAGAGTAATTCCTTTCCTCTAGAATTTACCGGAAGCAAAGTATTGAAAACGTTTTCCAAAACTGAACACGTTAAATTTTGGACGGTAAACAAAATGATGCTGTTCCTCATTGTTAGGAGGTATTATATACATTAGGGGTAGCCAACCGTATCCTCTTGGACCGCAGGTCACCACCCAATGGCATAACTAGTACCTGCCGGACCCAGACGCAAGAGACTTGCTCGAGGACGCCTATCACTAAATTCGAGCCACAGGGATCCTAGATCCTCAGGAAACCGCATTTCCTGTATACAGAAGTCACGACACTGGCACCAGCGGAAAGGTTTTCAATTGCCTACGTAAATTTTTAAATAGCAATTACCTAAAAAATCGATTTTAACCCTTAGTTAGGCGCGCTGGCGTACAAAGTACGCCAACGCATTTTAAAATGCTGGCAATTTGTAAATTTTGTTTCATATGCATTGTTCTTTTATGTAACCCATGAGTATTGCCTGAGTAGTCGAATAAGATGTTTGCAACTTTTTATCTATTGTTCTTGAGAAATAAAACAGACGCAAAGCTGTGTGCGTCGCTTCTACCATGCTATATACTCATCGCGATTGGTCTGTAATAGTTTAAATATTTCCATAACGTTAATTTTTTGAGCATTAATTCTTGTTACAATTTTTATCCTAAAATGGCGCTTATTTTAATATTTCATAGTAATACATTTTTAATACTATAATGTCATATTTTCCTAAATATACCATGAACATTTAGCTCGTAAATAATGTAGAAAATAAAAACGACAATTTTAACAATGAGAATTATAAATCATTATATATATATTAAACTACTGAATAAACAAAAAATTAGAATGAATTTATCGTCGTTATTACTGCCATTTACAGCCGCGTTTTCCACACAATGCAACGGCGTACGCAGTGCGCTGCGCGCTCAGTTACGTGAAATTTTTGGACGCGCCCAGTTGAGGGTTAAGAGCACTCTATAACCTAATTCCTTACAAAAATGTCCATTTTTATTGCACCTTTAATTTTTAGTTTGAGAATCATATCCTATTTTGTAGCTGAATATAATTTATACATTTTATTAGCATACGTTAGTTAATGAATTGCCCACCTTGAATCAGAAACTTCTCCTCTTAGCCCTTCAAGCAAGAAAAGACTGGTCTACCGAGGTTTAAGCAGGGAAAAGCGGCAAACAAAAACTTCTCGTCCAATAATTAAATAGCGACAATCAGCTACGACAGAAGCGCTCGGCAGCATCCTTCACGTCAGGCTTCTATTGAGATTTTTCGCTTATACATATCCACAGGCCATAACAAAAGATAATATAGAATCCTGAAGGCAAATATAAATGATTAAAATTGAAAATTGAAATTTGAAATGCGTTTATAATAAATTCACGAACGGCAAAAAAATCAACGGCTCAGGACCGTTCCGGATTATTTCAGAAAAGCAGCAGTTAAAGGCGGTGAAGAATATCAATGAAGTTTCCGGAAAATGTGGAAAGAAACAAGCGAAGAACGAGATTGCTTACATTCGTGGCCGACCGCAAAACTCTTCTTCATCCAACCATCGGTCGATTCCATGGAAACGCGTCGCGCGGTCTCTCACAACATTCCGGCGCGGATTGTCTCTCTCTCTCTCTCTGTCTTACGGAAAGCAATAAAGATCGACTTTCATTAGGGCGCGGTCGATGCGATCGACAGGAAGCGTTGCGGTCGCCCCTTCGGTTGCCTCTTTTCGAAATTTCCGACTTTTGAAAAGCGGGAAAATGCAAGCGTTTGCCGCAATGAAGGCAATCTTGAGAGTAAGAGGTATACAAAACCGTTGCGAACATGCGCATATAACTATATGTCGATTGAGGACTCGGAGAGAATAGGGGAGAGGAGTAGCCTGTCCGATGCGTTGCATTTTATGTATATCGTACGGTGGTGGAAAAACCCATCGAAAAATCCTTCTCTTCACTTAACTTTTCGACGGTAAAAAAGGTATCGAGTTTTAGATTCAATTTGAAAAGTAACGCATAAAATAAATTGGAAATGTATCGTATATTAGGTTGCCCCAAAAGACACGTCTCCAATTTTTTCTAGGATTGGGAACTACTTTAGAAACTCTTGACGCAATGGTAAAAAAATTGCGTTATAAAGCTTAAAACTGGAATCCAGTTGATAATCAAAAGTAACTCCAAAAGCCACGGCACGGAGGCAAGTTAAAATCAAAGGCCGCAAAAGGCTGTTTTTTAGTTAAAAAACGCGTATTTTTCCCCCTTTTATAGTCATATCGATCCTTAATTAATGAAAAAATTTAAGGTTGCCGCGTTTAGGTTTTGAGTTAAACAAACATCCTCTTGAAAGATAGACAAATCTTTCGATCCTTTGGTACGTGAAATAAACATTCTTTAGATCGGCACTTTTTTTAAGTTTTGACTATGGGTAAAAAGCAAGATTTTTATATGTATTTATACGTACTGGTATCGCAATCTTTCGACGCCTCCGTTTTTTTATCATACACTGTAACCAATTAATTAGAGCAAAAGTTATTTCCCTAATTACCTACCAACAGTTCTAAACCGTTCATTTGTTTGCTTAACGGAGTTTTTCGCGTCGCCCTAAAAATCAACTGTGACATCCAAGCGTGCCGTGTCGCCCAGTTTAGGAAACTGACATAAAGAGTGGAGATTCGATAACTCTAGCGTCTATAAACCGAATTATGTTTCTATAGATAATATGAAGCATCATAATTATAACCTCTTGTTTACTTTACACCAAAAGAATATCGTCAGGCAATGATTCGTGGAATTTTTCCATAATAACTGTAAAGATGCCGTTTTGTAGGATTACATCGTTCGTTATTTTGCAATAAAGAGGAAAATTACATCGCCTTTTATTTGTACTTATTTTTTCCCTTTCTTGAGATTTAAACCGTTAAAACGTCGAATTATCTGGATTCCCACTTCGCTTTAAAATTGCGTTCGATTGCTCGAACTTTTTTATGCCTTCTTTCGAATTTAGAATAATCGGTGATAGGCTTAGTGCGCATGCGCGCATGTATTTAGCGCGCGCATCTTTACTTGCGCGCGTTCTTCTATTTCTATGCGGAGCAGCACGCATGCAGAATTAAAAAATAATCCGCTAGAAATCATAATTTTTTCTCGTGTCGCACGTACTTACTTGGCTTCCCCCATTTTCGCCCCCTCCTTTCCAAATAGCTTCGGAATGCCATTTATAAAAATCCTCCGTATTTTTTTCAGCGGACCATTTTGGAGTCACGAGATGCGTTGCTTATTTCATCCCGTCCTCCTCTTCCACAGCCAATTTTTTTAAATCGAAAAAAATCCCGTGCCGTCGCCGCAGCGCACACCAGGGAGAGAGAGAGAGAGAGGATGAGGGCGAACCTCGCTCGCGAGTATTGAAAACCCCTCGACGTAAATTGCCGGCACGCTCATATACCAGAGCAAATGGGTTTTCGCGGACCCGCTCATCCTTGACAAAAAACCTGTTCGATAAAGGCGTTTTCGTTCCTGTCTCCCACCCTCTCTCTCTCTTCTCTTTCTCCCCTAATCTCCCTTCGTTTTCGAGCTCGTCCCTGCAACACGCTCTTTTTGAAGAATAATAAAATATAAACCCTCTCTCTCTCTCTCTCGCTTTTCCTGGGATTTTTTTCTATGGAGACCAGTTCCGAACCATTTCAAACATTTTTTTACACTGTCTCTCTTGAAAAATTTTTATCCGGGCATCTCTCTCTGCAAAAAAAATCCCTTCGTTGCTGGACCAACCCTTTTGCTCTCTCCCTCTCTTTGGTATCATGGAAATAAAAAGAGATCAACCTTTCAAATGAGTGTGTGAGAGAGTAAAAAAGCCATTCAGTTTGAGATATTCATTGTCGGGAAAGATCCGGGTCTCAGGTACGTTGCCCGGGGAGATTAAGGCTGATGGAAATATGTTTCGTGTGCGAGTGTGCGCGCGAGAGGAAAGCGCGGCGGCGGCCATTGCGGGCACTACTTTGTTGCGAACCGAGTTTTCGAAAGGGGAGGGGAAGGTTTTGTGAATGCGTGTGTGTCACCTGAGCAGGTGGTCGCGGGTTCGGATCGCTGTTGTCTGCGGGGTGCTTTACAAGCGGTAACGATTATGGATCCCCAGGTGCCCGTTACGTGGATTTCTAACGGGGCGACCTCATTCTCCTGCGGAGTTGAACCTGAACTACGGGAAGAGAATTGGTGTTTAATTAATCAGGATCATGTTGTCAATGTATCCAATGCTTACCGAGTAATTTAGAGGTTGAAATGTTTAGGAAGATGAAAAATCTCGTCAATGAAACTCGAAGTGGAGATTAGAAAATTAGTGGTTCCTAGGAATGTGTAAGTGTGTAGGAGGTGTTTTTAGTTATTTTATACATAAACAGTGAATAACTGATAAAGTTGTATTATTCGTGAAATTGAAAAAAATGCTAGGAAGTCAGTCTTCTGTCAGTGGACGAAATGTTAAAGACGTCATCTAAAGTTTGAAAACTTCAATATTCCTATCCATGCTAGAAAAAATTTGTTAAAATTTTGCATGATGAAATATTTTTTAACCCACTTAATCAAAACAGAAGTTGCTACTGTCGAAAGGATTCTTCTTAAAATTTTCATGTTTTTTGTGATTATATCGAATGAGATGCTAGACTTTTACAAACAGAGAAACAAGGTACAGTGATTGCTCAGCAATATTCAGTTATATTTAAAGCATAAAGAAAATGAAAAATCTATATGCATATATCTAAATACAAAAATTAATTGATGGGATTATTAATTCAAAAATATTCTAAATAGCTATTTAAAATATAAAATGAAGAAATTCGATCGCTGTAGCAAATTTTAGAAAGAATTCTTCTGTAGAGATTGTTTTGCAAAGCAACAGGTACGTATTCTATGGTCTCCGTCGTCTCTTCAACTCATAAAGCAAATAATCTCTAAATGCAGTCGTATGTTAAGTCAAATTTTTCTTGGAAGTGATTTTTCTTTCTGTCATTTTCGTTTACACGTCGTCTTCGTTTCTCAGAATGTACAGGGATGCAAATGCATGGTATTGCAAATTTTATGATATTGTATCGGAAATTAGTATATAAATCTAGCTAATGGTCTTATGTATACTAGTAACGGACAAGATATGCCGGCCTCGGTAGAGGACTGGTTAGCATGTCGGGCTACCAAAGCTATGACCGTGAGTTTGAATCTTGCCCAGAGCTTGGTCGATTGGCTTCAATTATCGTTATTTTGGTCGCTGTAAAAGGCCGATAATGGCTGTTTATAGCTAGTTAAAATTAAAAAATATTCTACCGAATATAATATGTATACAAGAAGAAACGCAACCAAAGAAGAATGAATGTTTATTAGTTAAACACAACATTTTGAACACCAATTACGTTTTTCACATAGTTTTAATAAGAAAGCTATCATTTTTAGCTCTTTTTATATACATAGTGTACTTCATGCTGCATATTGGGTTCTGTTCTTGTTTTTCAGTATTACCTACAACAGGGGTGGGCAAACTTTTGACGTGGCGGGTCGCATTAACAGTTGCAGCTTCATAGGCGGGCCGCATAAACAGATGAAAATGCTTTGGCGGGCTACGTTAGTGTTCACATCGTAAGTAATGTGAGGAAATGCCAGGGACCCTGTTAGGGAAAATCAATAATAAATAATATGCTATCCCCATAACATCACTGGAAAAGGTTTTCCGGCATTAATTTTAAGCTACAAATATGAAATTATCTCTATTTTATATTACGGTTTGCTTTCATAATGGCATCGCGTGCTACATAAAATGCCCTCGCGGGCCACATGTGGCCCGCGGGCCGCAATTTGCTCACCCCTGACCTACATGAATTCTCTCCGAGTAGCATTTCTTTATTAACAATATTTTCCAGTGATAGTATATATTTGTTCAGAAAAAGTATCATCATTAAAATTTGTTTCATATTTCTCTAGCCATCACTTTTATAAGCAGGTGAAAGTAAAACTAAACAAGATGGAAAAGTATACTCCATAAATGGAATACACAGAGATTTCAAATGCGTTCTTAATGGGAAATACGTATGAAACGGTATAGAAAGATTGGACAATTCTCGAATTTTTATCTCCGGAACTATACTAAGTCGTAATTATTTGGTCTCGGGGACTATCTTGTAGTAATTGTTGTTCTCTATCCGAATATTTTTTTAAATCTAGACCTCACAGATCATATAAGAGCATGGGAGTGAAATATATGGATTTTTAATTGTTGTTTGCTGCGAGAACCGTCTTCGCGATCGATGTAAACAAAATATGCGATGTTTTGTTCGGGATTTTCTCGGATTTTTATCTCCGAAGCCATAACTCGTAATTATGTGGTCTTGTAGACTATCATGTAGTAAATGTTGTCCTCTATCCGAATAAATTTTTTAAACTATACCTCACAGATCATATAAGGGTGTGGGATAGAAAAACATGGATTTTAGTTGTTGTTAGAGATCGATGTAAACAAAATATGCGATGTTTTTCGCGGGATTTTCTGGAATATCTATCTCCGAAACTATTACTAGTAGGTATGTGGTCTTGTAAACTTTCTTGTAGTAAATGTTGTTCTCTATCCGAATAAAATTTTTAATCTATATCTTATAGATCATATAAGAGCTAGGGAGAGAAAAGTTTGGTATTTCATTGTTGCTTGACGGATGCCATTTAACGAGATACGAGTATAAGTTTATTAAAGTAAGTGGAAGTTCTAATTGACGGATTCAGTTGAAAATCACAATTGGGCGATAAATTTTAATAAAGATCACTCATACCTAATTTAATTAAAATCCGTCCAGCGGTTTAGGAGATTAAAGTTACGACGGACGGACGGACTAGACGTGCCCACTATTACTGCTTCGCTGGTAAAGGACGCCTAAAAAAGGACATATTATATTATTCTTAGTTATCGGTATCGTAATGGCACACGTGATTTTCAAATCGTATCGATCATTCACATCGACATACGTTCATAGTTTATTTAGCGCGATATTCGTTAAAAATTTCTCTCTCGTACGATATGGAAATTTTTGAAGATTATTGTTCATGTTATGGGACTCGAGTATAAAAGTAAGTGGTCGTTTAACGGTAGAAATATTAAAAAGTCGAATGTCCGCTAGGTATTCGGATATGCCAGGATCGCCTCAGCTACGTCATGGTCATAAAAGGTTACGTCCTTCTCATAAACCAAGCATTTAATTTGTTTGTTCAAGTAGCAACCGCTCAAAACAGGTATTTCGGGAGATAAATCGGATATAAATGCGCTCGCTCCGAGGAACGTAAAATAAACGTTGGTGGAAAGCCAAAGATTATAAATGCCACTTCGTTTGCTCTTCCGAAATTCATAGCTAATCGACAGTGAAATCGCCGACGCTGCTGCAGGTGGGAAAGTGCTCATAACGAGCCAGAATGAACTGCGACGAAGAAGGCAATGTTAGATACGTCGATAACGTCTATTTTTGATAATGCAGGATGTAAGCGATAAATTATTCATTCAGTTTTGGACGAAATGTTAGATATTTAAGAATACATGCATGGAATACATCATGCAAATATTGGTTAAGAAGCCCCATGTTAAAGAATGTAAAACATAAAGCATTTCAAAGCCAAGATTGTGAGATAAATATCCTCCATATTTATTAAAAACTACGATTCAAAAGAGAATTATTGAGATTACCTTAGGACTGAAATAGAATTTTCGATGTAAGTACTTTAAAATAATATTGACAAAGTGAGTAGTATAGGGAGTCCCCGGTTTACGTGGTAGATGCGTTCTCGAATACCATCGTTTATATTGAAATCGTCTCAATTGAATCCTATTTTTAGCCTACTTTCCAGAATGGAAATAGGCTTATAGTTTTCTCGTTGTCTGTCTACTTGTCCGTCTGTCTGTCCATCCCCCCTATTAACTATTGAACCAATGGAAGGATTTTCGTGATA
This sequence comes from Tanypteryx hageni, assembly GCA_028673005.1. NCBI lineage: Eukaryota > Metazoa > Arthropoda > Insecta > Odonata > Petaluridae > Tanypteryx > Tanypteryx hageni. The sequence goes on along the minus strand of CM054118.1, from coordinate 4,876,059 downwards.
CTTGATGGAAATCTCTTGCTACTTGAGCTGAGCTCCTGAGGATAGTTTTTGTTGCGAAGACTGAAGTCCCGGGTTCGATTCCAGGAACTATCCTTCCCATTTTATTTACATGGGAAATCTAAAATCCATCGTGCAGGGTAACTTTCTCTTGCTGATTAAAATATCTTAGACTTGTAATATCGGTGCGGGATATGCACTATTCTCTGAGAAAAGGCATGGAGATTGTAATTTTTACGTAGAATTTTGCTTATCGATTGTATTTCTTAGAATATCGCGTAAATACTGGCGATTTTGCAGTTTTAATCACTCATTACGAGTGTTTCCATACTACCATTGCTGAACTCAGATTCGATATATCCTAATACGTACACGCGTTATTTTTGCCGCACAAATACGCGTGATCAATTTAAAATTCCGTTCGAATGCATTTGTAGTATTTTATCACGCTAAATTATGAAATTTGGGAACAAAAATAGCTACATATCCGCGATGACTTTAAAGCTATTAAAGCCAATATAGGTATTAAATAAACGGGGAAATGGAAAGTAGGCATCATAACGTCTGTTTGGATCATCTTATTCCATACCAAATTCCATCTACAAAATCGCGTTAAAGCGAATCCCACTCCTGTAAATCGATTTATGTTCCCCATTTTGTCGATCGCGTATAGCGAATCCACATAAATCGAGTTCACGTATAAGGAGGACATGCTGTACTTATCAAGTTTAAAATGATATTGACAAAATGTGTACTTATCAAGTAGTTAGCCATAAAGAGACCGAGAGGAACCATGTTCGCATTTAGTAGCAGCCGTCGTCAGTGATATTCACATATTGTCCTTATAGAACCTAATCGTTGAATACCACTGAATGGACTGTCTGGGAAACGAAATGGGCCTATTGGTTTTCATAACCTCTTTATTGGGGATGATTAAGTACTTATTTCGTCAGTTTTAACAAACTTTAATAATGAATAATCCACAAAATGTAACGTATGAGATTTAAAAAATTTCAGTTGGCCAACACATGACTTTCTCCATACCTGTAATACATATTTATAAAAATTCCAAATAAGTTACGTAGTAAAAAATATTTTAAGAAACCGAGAAAAATTTAGACTACAAAGAACCGAAATAAACTCAAACCATAGCCTTCTGATATTGGATATAGCCACAAAGCTCCAACAATTAAGAAAATAAAAAGGAGCGTTACTAAGACGTAACTAATCGACAATTGTTAACAATAGTCGTCGGTAGGTGGCGTGGTGGTGGCAGCTAAATAATTTAGTTTATAAGATATCTCTTAAACAATACATTATATGGAAAAATGTTTCGAACAAAAGTTGTAGAAAATTAAATGTTTCACAACTTTTATCTCAGTATGTTTCTAAATATATCAAATATTGAAGCAAATATCTCAAAATAACGGATGTGACAAGAGTAAACACCCACTTTCCGTTACCCGATTTTTACTAAAATGTTCTTGTGAATTTAATAAAAATGTTAAATATAAAATTTCGCATTGGCCTGATTAATAGTTTTAGAGTTAGAGCAACCACAAAAAAGCTGTCACATACACACACACACACACACGCGCGCGCACACACACACAGACATCATCGAGAAAATGGTCAAAACGTGTTTAAGGGACCTCAAAACGTGTATTTCCGTTGAAATATCGAAATCGATTTTTTTCATGAAAACTACTTTCCCCTATACTACGTATGGAGAAAGTAAAATGATAAATTTACAATTGTAGTGATTCATATGTTTTTTGAAAGCGATATATAATATTAAATTTCATTTTAACTGGGATATATCTAGTTCAGGAAGAATTTTTGACGTAAATAAACAGCGAATCTTAATTTCAAACAATATTTAGAAATTTAAAACATGCTTATTCCATCGGCCATTAGTGCTATAGTAAACTCTTGTTGGTCTGAAATTTAAAATTTTATTAAAGTTGACCTACTGCTCTAAAAAATCTTCGTTAAGTCCTATTTCACTCAGAGAATAAAAATAAATTTCCACATTTTCCATCCCTGGTATTTACTAGGCATAAGATTATCCCACGGACCAGGACGAAAAAATGACACCATTACCTAAAATATGTACATGCATAAAAATCGTCTCACACACCCCTCATTAGCGACAAAATTATCGTAATGCTATGTAGAAAAAATCCTTTCCGCCCGGCTCGAGAGGAAAAACGCACGCACGAGAAAGCATCTTCCTCTGTTACTCGACCCACCCATCTCTGGGAGCTGGTCGTCGGGGGAAGGCTCTGGTTTCCTCATAAACGCTGGGAGTCTTTCCGAGGGAGAACATGAATTATTTCATTATAAGCTATTTCCGGCGGATCGCGGCGTTCCCCCCCACCTTCCCTTTCCGAGTCTGACCCAGAGACCTTCGCTTCTTCTATGGGCCCCGCAGTAGAGGGAGAGGAACGACGTGAAGCGCCACCAAACCACCAAATTTATTACCTCCTTGATGACAATACGTGAGTAGGGCTCGTAATGGGGGGTAGCCTCGTATGAATGGCCGCATTATGCGAAGCTTTTTATTTTTGAGGTCGGGAGGAGAGGGTAGAAATAACGAGGGGTTGGTGGAGCGATCCTAGGGATTTCTTAGGGCCTCAGTGTGTTCGGCGATACTCTAGCCACCGAGAGGATGGCTTCGCAGGATTTCATTTGGAGGGCAGTGAGAGAAAGTATATCTCACGATTCTGTAACCTTAATCGACGGCGCTGCTTTGATTTTTGGTGGGGGGCAACGTAAGATTTTTCTCACGCTTTAGCTAATGCGTTTATGGCTCTACTTGAATAAGTAGTTTACTTAAGAGGTAAGAGGGGAGAATGATACTTAATGTGTTGTTGAACGATTTTTCAAGAAGACGTGTCTAACTATGACGTAAACCATACGTGGATTTCCTTGAGTTGTATTATTTTATTAATGGTTGCGAATGTTAGGCAAGAATGATTTGAGAAACCACTTTTGGTCGTTCAGTCGTTGTTATGCTCCCACGAAATTTTATATTTTTATAGGATTTACTAATCAAAGCCTTATTGACGGTTTTCTTTTCTAAAAGGTGCAACGGGAATGATATTGTTCTGTTTTGATTAAAAAATGCCTTTCTACACTGCTTTATGCAAACTCCATTTGTATATTTATAAATTGTATTCGTTTAGTCTTTATAAGTTAAATTTTATTGTAGGAATTAGCACAAGATGTCACGCAAAATATATTCCTCCAAAATGTTTTTTTATTATGACCACAAGTATCCGAAGATTTTTAACTATCACTCCTACAGGATCTAGTTCGCAAACGAAGCTCCACTTCGGTATTAAAGCGTATTATTTTTATATCGAATATATAAATATTGCACACACTGACGATACATTATTATCAAATTCATTTTCTTTGTATGATTTAGATTTTATACAAGCAGTACGAATAATAATTACGTTTGAATTTACTTATATCTATTCCAAGTAGTGCAATATATATTTAAAACAAAATAGAACATTAAATTTCAATGGAAGCACCTTCAATATGACTAATCAATAGAAGAATCCCAATTGCCGGAGAAGCATTTTTGAGGGGGAAGAGAGAGAGGGAGGGAAAGAAGGAGAAAGGGAGGGAGAGGTGGGGTGGAGAGAGAGAGAAAGAGAAATAGGAGTGGGCGGAGAGAGAGAAAGAGAGAGAAATAGGAGTGGGCGGAGAGAGAGAGGGGGGAGGGAACAGAGATAGTGAGAGGAGCAGGGAGAAACAGGGGAATGGGGGGAGAATAAGGCAGAATAAGGGAGATAGTGAGTTTTAAGTTATTTTTAATTTAATATGTTTTTATTTTACTATGACGTTTAGCATTTCTGTTTAAAAACCGAGTAAAAATAGATAAACCCGTAAAATTCGGTGTAACGTCATTTTTTACGGGAATTTTCTCTGGTCTCAAATAATTTGAATATTCCGTATTCGATAGTAACCCAATTTTAATTTATTTTGCTACTTGACATCTCTGTCTGCTGCCGCGTCTTCTTTTGTCCTACCAGCGTTTAAAAAACATACATCCTTAAGTCTTCTCTTGTTTGAAATTCTTGTGTGTTAACTTAGAGCCACTCAAGTTGACCCCCTCTAGTTAATGAGCCTCTGCCACAGTGTGCTCTAATCTGAATTTTGTTGGCCGCACTCAGAACTTATTTGACCCTGCAAATATTTTTTGCGACCTCCAGAATGGGGTCATCAACCCGAAATTCGGGAACCATAGCAGTAACCTAAATTCAACGCTAATTCTTCCATTCTTTCCAAGCTTTTCATTAGGTAAAATTGATGCATTATTTTCATTATTCATCTGGGAGGTGAAAATAAAATAATGCTATGACTAATTTACGTTCCCTCCTTTAATAACTAACATATAGAGTAATTATGTACTTATTCATTAGTTTCAATAAATGATGCCAATAATACTATAATAATCCAAGAGGTTGATTAACGAAAAATACACACACATGCCAATAATACAATAGGTTGCGAAATGAAAAAAACGTTGCATGATTGTTATGAAGAATACGTCAGTATATGCGAAATACTTCATGATAATAGCTACATCAGAAAATGCTCCTATTTTGTAAAACGCCCCTTATCTCACGCTAAATGATGCATTAACTTTTTAAAACCTAGAAAAAGTTTTCTTTTTCTTGTCACCGTTGTGGTTAGCTTAAATCCGTTCTGGTTTTTCTAGAATCATCAATTTGACGGCTTCTTAGAATACGGCCTTGTGTTCCCATGGGTCTCTGTAAAACATTTTACTATACTAGCAGAATTACCCATTGAACATCAACGGGACTTTGTAGTGTGATTAAAATATAACTTCTGAGGTGTTTGTAAAAACTTATATATATATATATATATATATATATATATATATATATATATATATATATATATATATCATTAAACTATTAGTAAAAGCCTTAATCTGTTGGTTGGTTGGAACGCTATATGGGATTTCCCATAAGAGGGATATTTAATATACCTCTTTCACACTTGCAGACTTATTTTCTTTTGCAAAATTAAATTAGAAGTAATTGACGCACGATATTTGGATAAATTAAATGAAGATTCTTATTCTTATCGTCGATTTTGGTTTTCGAATCGAATTCGCTCACATTAATCTAAAATATTTGAATATTTGTCAAAATTTTGCTTTTTTAATGAAACGTTCCCTTGGCGATCAATAACATTGCTGTTCATACAGAAAATCAACATATCTAGTGAGTCCATATTAGCTAATTTTTTTCGGAATAAAACGTTAAAGATATTGTTAACTTAGTTAAAAAATTGTATACTCTGATTGCCTTAGTATTAAATATAAAAAATATATTAAAGTCAAAACCTGTTCATCTATCTTATCTAATGTTCGTATAAGTGTCAGACTTAGCTTACTTCAATAAAGTTGAATATATTAACAATTTTTCCGTTGAATTTCAACGGGCATTTACATTAGTGTATATATCAGGGGTCGGTAACCTACGGCCCGCGGGCCATGTGCGGCCCTCGAGAACGCTTTATGTGGCCCTCAAAGCTGTAATGAAAAAGTGATCAGGAAAATTTCTCGTGGGCAATTTTATATTTTTTGAGTAAAATTATGGACTCAAAGCCTTTTCTGGTGAATTTTTAACGCTAGTAAATTACGTAGACTTGATTTCGTTCATATGAAATCACTGAATCTCCAGAAGACTTCTGATTTATTCGCTCATGCGGCCCGCTGAGGCTTTCTTGACTCCAATGAAGTATCTTCATGGCAAATTTTTGCTCTGTAGCACTTCTAGAAGTACCTCACGTTTTATATCATATATCCTATCTTATATGTATATATCATTATATATCGACGACTCTTACAGAGGAGGAGGATATAACATACTAGTAGAAGGTGCTTGCATACTGCAAGCATTTCATCTCACCTTGAAAAAACATTAATTTTTCAGACAGATATTTCAGCATTACAAATATTCTATTAATTCTAAAGATTTCACCTCCGGAGCAATTTTCGTTTTTCTCACATTTAAAAATAATAGTTTAAAACAATCCCCAAATGTTGCAATTTTAAACATTTTACACTTTATTCATTATAAGGTACTAATGCTACACATTTCAGCCAAATTTTAAAGTTGTAGCACTTCTAGAAGTAAAATAATATTTTTCTAATTGTCTAAAATTTAAACATTTTTAACGGCCGCCGAAATATATTTATGGAAAATTTCAAATGTTTATTTGTTCAAATACACGACTTTGTAAATAACTTGAAATTTTCAGCTTCCTAGCTCATCCTGTAGTATCTAAAAAATTATTAAACTTTAATGTTCAAATGGGGTTAAAACAACCCCTAAAATTTACAATTTTAAAATTTTCGATTTTTATAGTTAGTTATGAGAAAAGTTCTATAAACTTGCAAAATTTCAGCTTCCTAAACTTTTTAGATTGGTCTACACACTGGATTACGTTTTCCCATGCTAACTTATGGGAGATATTCCGGGGTCTCTGGAGTCGAACCCAAGACACTGTAAGCAAAAGTGACAATAATTCCTAATAGATATTTCGGCCATCTAGCAACACTGAAAATTTCATTTTTCTAGCTTACCGGCAAGTGCCCATAATTAATTTACAAAAATGGCGCAATGCTTTTCTTATGGGAAAAAACGGAACTTTAGGAATTTCTGGAGTCGAACTCATGTAACTTAGGTAAGAAGTCTCATTTTATCTGAAGATTTGCGTGTTATATCTACAAAAACTAAAACTTTCAGCTCTCTAGCTTTTGTAGTTTGGGCTGGACATTAGTATCCTCCTATATGTTATCATTCTATATAGACGTTCCTTACAGAGGAGGAGGAGGATGATATAACAGGAAGATACCATGTTCCAGCCCAAACTACAAGAGATAGAGTGCTGAAAGTTTTAGTTTTTGTAGATATGATGGAGTAACCTACAGGTAAAATGAGACTTTTTACCTAAGTGACATGAATTCGACTCCAGAAATTCCGAAAGTTGCGTTTTTCCCCATAAGAAAAGCATTGCGCCATTTTTGTAAAGTAATTATGGGCACTTGCCGGTAAGATAAAAAAATGAAATTTTCAGTGTTCTAGATGGCTGCAATATCTTTTAGGAATTATTGTCACTTTTGCTTACAGTGTCTTGTGTTCGACTCCAGAGCCCCTCGAATATCTCCCATAAGAGCATGGGAAAACGCAATCCAGTGTGTAGACCAATCTAATAAGTTTAGGAAGCTGAAATTTTGCAAGATTATAAAACTTTTCTCATAACCAACTATAAAAACCGAAAATTTTAAAATTGTTTATTTTTAGAGGTTTTTTAAATCTTATTTGAACATTAAATTTGAATAATTTTTTAGGTACTACGAGATGAGCTGGGCAGCTGAAATTTTCAAATTATATTCAGAGTAGTGAATTTGAACAAATAAACATTTCAATCTCTCCATATATGAATTGCGGCGGTCTTTAAAAATGTTAAAAATTTAAAAAAATAGAAAAATATTATTTTACTTCTAAAAGTGCAACAACTTTAAAATTCGACTAAAATGTGTAGCATTAGTACCTTATAATGAAGAAAGTGTAAAATTTTTAAAATTGCAACATTTGGGGATTGTTTTAATCTATTATTTTTACATAAGGGAAGAACGAAAATCGTTCCGGAGGTGAAATCTTCAGAATTAAAAAATATTTGTAATGATGAAATATGAAAAATGAATGTTTTTTATGTTGAGATGATATGCTTGCAGAATGCAAGCACCAACTACTAGTATATATATAGACAGATATATATGGATGTCAACAAGGTGTTGGGATGAGGAAACCCAGTAAACACTCACCAATCAGACGACTTCAGGTTGGCGAGGCCCCGGGGATGTCGAAGCGACACACGTAAAAGAACACTAAAACACTTCGACATCCCCGGAGCCTCGCCAACCTGAAGTCGTCTGATTGGTGAGTGTTTACTGGGTTTCCTCATCCCAACACCTTGTTGACATCCATATATCCATTTTACCTTTCCTTTTCCGTAAGCTGTTATATATATATATATATTAAATTAAGGAAATGAAAAGGTAGTGATGGGGGTGACAACAAGGTGCTGAAGGAAGCCCAGCGGACACTTACCAAGCCGAGGACAAAGTTGGCAGGCTGCTGGGGGCGTCGAAGAGACACGTTGAACACACGAACACAAAAAACACAAAAAAACACGCAAGCTAATCGGGCCTATGCCCTTCTTCAGCGATTGAGTAGCATTTACTATATATATATAGTAAATGTAATTGTTTAATTAATTAATAAATTCATGACAATCATTTGAATTCTCCCAGAAAATGAAGTGCTTGAAATTTATTACATTCTGGCATCAATATACGACTTGATCTGCCACTCTTTGGCTCCGTTATTCTCCCTCTTCTTATATTTACTGAATAATAATATTCTTCAATTATTAACGTTGCAATCTATTAAGTTTGAAATTGCGCGAAGCGAATAACGTAATTCTTTCGTCTATTTGAAGGTTTAATAAACGCTAATTTATCGGAGGCAACAATGAGGGTCGCCTTGGCAACAGCCCGGAAAGAGTACGAAAAAGCCATAAAATTTCTAAAAGAAATGCGTGTTTCTGACAAATTCTTCCATGTAAGATCTAAACATCACAAGAATAATATATTTTATAGTTTTCGCCATGAAATAAATCATCATCATCATAGGTAGTCTGTCCGTAGACAGGTCCGTGATTATTCTTGGTTAAACCTGGTTCTCCATATACTCCTATTTTCCGCTGTCCTCTTTATATCTTGATAACTCTCTTTCCCTTTCAAATCGTCTATCAGCTGAAACCTTTTCATACCTCTTTCCCTTTTCCCATCTAGTTTTCCTTCTAACACGTCTTTAATCATACTCTCTCTCCTCAGGTAATGTCCAACCCAGTTAGCCTTCCTCTTTCTGATAGTCTGTATAATCATTCGCTTCTCTCCTATTCTTCGTAGCACTTCATCGTTTTTCATCCTATCTGTCCATTTTATCTTCAGCATTCTCCTCCAAGTCCACATTTCAAAGCTTTCCAAGTATTTGATGTCATTTTTCCTTAGGGTCCTTGTTTCTATCCCGTACAAAGCTATACTCCATACGTAGCATTTTATCAACTTCTTGCGGATATCTTCCCTTATATTCCCTGTAAGTAGTTGTTTCTTTCTCCTGAAAGCCACTTTTGCTTTCCTATTCGAGTTTTTATCTCATCCGAAATTTTGCCTCTCGTGTTATGATACTTCCAAGGTATTTATATTCTGAAACGTGTTCTAATGGCTTTCCCCCAATAGTTATGTTCAGATTCTCTTCTTTACCCGATATTCGAATGACCTTGGATTTTTCTGTATTTATTTCCATACCGTATTTTCTACCTGTTATCACTAGTCTATTTATCATTTTTTGTAGCTCCTCTTCCTTTCTTGCAAGAAGTACTAGATCATCTGCGTATTTTACGGTTCTTATAATCCTTCCTCCAATTTTGAAATCCTCTGTGCCTTCTAAAGCTTCTTGCATTATGCTTTCTCCATATATATATTGAATAGGGTTGGCGATAGGCAGCAGCCTTGTCTTACTCCTCTACCGATATTTATTCCGCAGGTGTCCACATTCTCAAACCTGACCTTTACAACTTGATTCTCATATAGATTCCTAATCAGTCTCCTGTCTTTCCAGTCTACACCTATATCCTTTAATATCTTCATCAACTTTACCCAATGTACTCTACCAAAGGCCTTCTGCCAGTCTACGAAACATGCGCAGATATCTTTACTGTATTCTATTGCCCTTTCTGATATGATTATAACTACTCCTATAGCATCTCTAGTTCCTCGTCCTTTTCTGAAACCGAATTGATCTTTCCCTATTATTTCTTCTGCCTTTTTCTCCAGCCTTTTATTAAGAATCCTCGTGATGATCTTCGATGTGTGTGACAGAAGGTTTATAGTTCTGTAATCTTTACACTGCATTGCATTGCTTTGGCTTCGTCTTTAGAGGGATCATTGTTACTTCTAGGAAATCCTGAGGCCACTCTCCCTTGTCGTAAATCTTATTAATTAATTTCGTGATCGCTTTTAGTCCTTCTGATCCTATGACTTTAAGTATCTCGGCCGGTATTCCATCGCTGCCCTTGGCTTTCCCCTTCTTTAGTTCCACTATCGCTTTTTCTACTTCGCTCTCCATAATACTTGGTCCTAAGTTGTCTTCTTCAATGTTTTCCTCATTTTCCAGTTCTATTTTTGCCGCTCCTGCCTGTTTGCTGTATAATTCCTTGATGTATTCTTCCCATACCTGTGCTACATCCTTTGTTTCTGAGACTATCTTCCCATCCGTATTCATAATTCCTTTACCACAAATTCCATTAGACTTCTTATCTTCTAATTCCAGTGCCCTAGCGTACATCATATCGTACCGTCCTAACTTCTCCATTTGTTCTATTTCATCACATTTTCCTTTTATCCAATTTTCTCTAGCTTTATCTGTTACCCTTCTCAACTCATTGTTTATACGCCTATAGTTGGCTCTACCTTCTTCAGTGTTAACGTTTTTCCATTTTCGTCTCTCATCCATTTTTTCCAGCATTTCCTTCGTGATCCATGGTTTTCTGATTTTCTTCTCTTGTTTTCCAATCTCTTTATCCAAGGTATCCTTGATACTGGTTTTAATTTCATCCCATTCTATATCAACGGTCTTCGGTTTGTTTTCCAACTTTCTTAAGTTATCTTCCAACTTCATGTTGACTACATTCTTCTTTCAGTTTTTCTAGGTCCCAGGTCTTTCTTCCTCTTCTCGTTTTTCTTATTTGTTTGAGCTTTGTACTCATGTTAAGTATTAGAAGGCTGTGATCTGAATCAATGTCTGCTCCTTGCAATGCCTTGGCGTTCTTTATGCTGTTCCTTAATCTTTGTTTTACAAGGATGTAATCTATTTGGCATCTCATTCTATCTCCTGGGCTTTTCCATGTGTATAACCTTCGTTTATGGTTTTTGAACCATGTATTAGTGATAAAATATAAACGGAGAAATTCGGTCCATATTTACATATTGTAATGAATGAATGAAAATCCCATGTAAACTTATGGGAAAATACAATTGTCTCCCGGAGTCTAATTCGGGACTTTTTCCGGGATGTTTGATTTTTCTAGAGACCATCTTATAGGGGTTTAAGGATTGTGAAAGTTTCAGATCTTAATTCCATTGGAAAATTTCCAAAAATACCGGGAAAGACAGACGGACACTTGAGAATTATTATATAAGGATATGCGTATATGAAGGAACGAAGACTACCTTTACGAATAAATTAGGACAATAAAAAATCATAATTAGTTGCCCTCACCTATATAAAGAACAGTAGTCTCTAATCTTGAGAAGATGCAGTAAAAACTGCATACTACAAAGGAATATTAATTTTGACGAATAATGATAAAGATGTTTTTCATCGCTAACTGCATAAAAATCTAGTCGCTAGGTAAACAATATTCTTTGATGTGCTAAATTATTACAAATATTTTTTTAAACAGGAATTATCGCGTACAAATTGACAGATGAACTGATAACATTTAACTTTATGAGAAAATTGAAATAGTTTCCTTATTTGGAGAGCGCCGCTTAAAATCCCCCTCTCGACCTAATCTGTCTCCCCTCGTCATTTTTTTGTGATCACATATTCGCGGCTTTCACGTTCCCTCTCGAAGATGGCGCCCACGCTCCCATAGCGGCTTCCGTTCGAAACAGAGGATCGACCTCGATCCGCTTGTTTTATTTTAAAAGGATGTCATACAAGATAGGAGAGGAAGAGAGAGAATAGTGAGAGAATGAGGAAAAGGAGAGAGACGGAGTTGGAGGGAGAGAGAGGGAATGGGAGAAGGATAGTGGCAGAGAGGGAGAATGGAAGAAAGAGAGGAATAGAGTGGAAGAAGGAAGAATGGGGGAGAGAGTGAGGGATAGAGGAAGAGGGGGGAGGTAGAGATTGTGGCAGAGTGAGAGAACGGGGAGAAGAGATGGAGAGGGAATGAGAGAAGGATGGAGGCAGAGATGAAGAGAGTGAGGAATAGAGAGGATGAAATGAGGGAGGGAGAATGAGAGGGATAGAGTGAGGAATTAAGGAGGTAGAGGAATGGAGGGAGATGGAGATTTAGAGAGGGAGAGGGTGGGAGAGACTGAGGCGGAGAGGTAGAATGGGAAGGAGAGATGGAGGGAGGGAGTGAGAAATAGAGAGAGTAAGGAAGGAAGGAGAATAGGAAGGAGAGATTGAGAAATAGAGGGAGGAAGATAGAGAGGGAGAGAGTGGCAACGAGAGAGAAAGAGAGTGACAGAGAGAGAAAGCGCGAGGGAGGGAGAGAGGCCGAGAGAGATGGAAAAAGTGACGGATATAGAGAAAGGAAGTGAAAGAGGGAAAGAGAGAGAGAGGGAGAGGTAGGGAGGAAGATAGCAGTAACTCCACACGTGGCCTGACTTATCAACTTGAAGCGAAAACCCCTTTCCTTCATTCCCACCCTCTCTCCTCGCCCCCTACGTCTCTTCCTCCGCCCTCCCACTCCTACTCTCCTCCTCCTTCCTCTTCGCAATACCCGTCCCGTGGTCCATTTCGGCAGTACCAGGTGTCTGCAAAATAGGAAAAGAGAGAACGAGTGAGTGGAGGAGAAGGGGTGCTAGTAAATAAAAAGTCAGGGAGGAGAGGGGTCACCAGGATGTGGGCCCAAACAGCGTGGGCGTTCGGCTATTTTTTTCGAGCGCTTATTAGCGTTTGTTTTTATACTATTTTCTCTGCACGTGCGTGTGATTTGAGATAGAGGCGGAAAAAACTCTACTTTGATGACTAGGAGCATGTTTCATTTGTTTTTCTAGCACGCCCCTTAACTCGGCGTATGATTTGATAACGATTTTAAATCATTATTAGATGCATTGTTTTATCGTCGTTTACGGTCAAGATTTAAGTTTTGGGGTATCAGGATCATAACTGGGAAAGGTGCAAAGTCGACTCTCCTTCATTAGCGGTCGGCGTTATTATTTTTTCTTCCGGATTGATGTCGCGTCTTGGAAGGAGACGTCTTACTTAACGTGCTGTAAATTTAAATCGCGGTTTGGACCGAGAGTTGAGCGGAAAATTTTAGACTAGTTTCCAAAGGAAACATGGCCTTATGAAATTATCCTGACTGTGTGTGTATGTATGTATGAGTGTCCCCTACTGACAACTTTTGAATCACTGGACCTATTTTCATGAGGCTCGTGCTGCCAGGGCCCACCTCCGGGCTATATTTTATTTGGCTAAGATTGAAGTCCCGGGTTTGATTCCAGGCACGTTTTTCCTATTTGTTTTACATACGAAGTCTTTAATCCATCGTGCAGGGATGTTTTTTTTTAATACTTTAAAATATCTTACAATGTTGGTATTGGTATGAGGTTTGTACTGTTCTAAGGGGAAGAGAATGTATATTCTAATTCTTATTACAGAATTTTCATATTTGATCGTATTTTCTTGAATTTCTACTAAAACCTAGCATTTTTGTGTTTTAAATCGCATTTTATTGGATTGTTGCCATGAAGACGATTATTATCGAACTCGGTTTGAGTATAGACGAGTGAACAAATGAGTTATTTTCTTTTCCGCCCGACTATCCTTCAGCAGTGGAGAGTTGATCCATACATATTAGAGTACAAACAGTAACATTTAATTAAATTCGTTTATTAGGAAATAAATTAGTGAATAAAAAATTCGATATTACCTTGGCATCACTACTGGCATATCATTTTTCAGTTCTTACGTTCGACATTATACTAAGCCATAAATATTTGTTTTTTGACATGATTGCGTCACCTGTGAAGAACGCCTCCGCCTCGCATGTCTGCATGCATTATGTGTGCGCCTTTCCTCTCTTGTTTTACTAAACCGGCATATTGGATAAAGTCAATAAATATATCCGATATTGTCTAGTGGTTATGATAACCGACTCTTACCCGGGAGATCAAGGTTTGATTACTGGTAGCGGGACTTTTCTCCGAAGCCCCTGTGGCCTAATGGATAAGGCATCGGTCTCCTAAACCGGGGATTGGGGGTTCGAGTCCCCCCAGGGGTAATATTTTTTACTAGAGAGAAAGTGTAGTTAGGCTTAAAAAAACTACCATTTAATAGTCAGTAACCTGACATAATGCTCCAAACGGAATTTATGATGCCTTTTTTCAATTTAATCGTTTGTTTAATACTTATACTGCCTTAAATAGCTTTAAAATCACCGCGGATATGTTATTTTTGTGCTCCCAATTACATAATTTACCGTTATAAAATATTACAAATACGTTCGAACGGAATAATTAATTGAGCACGCTCATTTATGCGGCAAAAATAAAGCGTTCATGTAATAGACTACACCGAATCCGAGTCCAGCATTAGTTGTTGTTATGGCAACACTCTCGTAATGAGTGATAAAAACTCCAAAATCGCCAGTATTTACGCGAAATTAAAAGAAATACGATCGATAAGTAAAATTCTACGATATAAATAAATAAGAATCTTCATTCATTTCCTCAGAGAATAGTACAAAACCCGCTCCGATATTAAAATTTTAATATATTTTAATGAGCAAGAGAAAAATACCCTTTACGATGGATTTCAGATTTCCCATGTAAATCAAATGGGAAGGATAGTTCCTGGAATCGAACCCGGGACTTCAATCTTCGCAGCAAAAACTATCCTCGGGGGCTCGGCCTAAGTATCAAGAGATTTCCACCAGGTATCATGAAAATCCGTCTATTGGTTGAAAAGGTAATAGAGGTAGACGGACAGGAAGACAGACACAATGACGAAACTATAAGCCTATTTCCATTCCCGAAAGTAGTCTAGAGAACGGCGACAGGGAGGTGAAATAACTTAAGTTAGGCCACTTCTGGAATACGGGGCAAGTGTTTGGGATTTACCTCAGGTAACTCTAGTGGACAGATTAGAAAGGTTTTTAGGAAAGCGGCAGCGTTTGTATTAGGGAGACATAAAATGAAGGGCAGCGCATCATAGACGTCGAAAGAGCTAGACTGGGATAGTTATAAAATAAGAAGAATGATAAAGAGACAGGGTAATATGTTTAACATGTCTACATGAAGACTCGCACTAATCAGTCTAAAAAATCGAATTCACAGTCCACACTGCATAAGAAGGCACGATCACAAATCAACCAACATAACGAAAAAGAGGAATTCTAGGATGGAACAATTTACCTGAGACAGTTTTTGAACCTATTCCTTGTAAGTTCTTTTGAGAACAGACTGAAGAAACCCCTATAACAAAATCCACTTGGGAAGGCTCAACTTTATGGAAAGATACCATAATGTAAATGAAAAAAGAAAATTGTATTTTTCCACTAACGAATTTATTCCGGCCGGTTTCGTCTGTTATAGCATCATCGCCTAATGATGCTGTAACAGGCTAAACCGGCCGGAATAAATTCGTTAGTGGAAAAATACAATTTTATTTCATTTACCAAACCTTATAATATATGTAATTGATTTTTTTGCTTAATTTTATGCATAAAATATTGCCCTGTATTAAAAAAATAATTGGGATTATGTAAACTAGTGCAGGTGAGCACGATGTATGGTTCGATTGTAATTTTTTTATAGATTGTTATAGATATAATATTTTAAATACACGACTATTAATGATGTAGCGTTGCCACCTGGCTAGTAGCCAACTTGTAACGAGTGTAAATACATAATTATAATATCTTCCACCATCATTGTTTTTTAACGGATACTGTATAATTTGACACTGCAATTGACTACTTAACACAACCGGAATTGATTCATAATATTCTCCAAAACAATACGTGATATCAAAAAACAACATATGGAACGAGCAATATTTATTTCGAAATGCCGCAGCTAAAATTGCACATTCATTAGATGACCTTAATCATGTATAATTTATGCACCCATTGATTTTTTTAGAATTTCGGATCGTTAATGAGAAAATGTGAGGCAACTTAATGTTTAAGTCACTATGGTACAGAGCTATCCTATATATCTTCTCAGAGGTTTTGAGATTTTTTTGTCTTTAATAGCCAATAACTACGATCTAACTTTAACTGATTAACTCTCCGTTTTTAATCTTAAAATGTAGACTTACTCGAGTATGTCCGAGAAAAGAAACACTAGCACTGACGACCAATAATGCATCATGATTTGGATTCTCATGACTTTTTAGTTATTTCAAGATTTTATTATCTTCTTCACCACAAATCGTCAACGTCAGAGAACTTGCCAAAGTCATTCATGAATATCAAAGTCGAAACTTGTCGTTCCGTGTGATGGACTCCCACGAAAAAGTGAAAGAATAAGCGTTTATCGATCTTTCTACGGAATAAAAAATCAGCAAGTATAATACAGATATAAGATATTAGCCAAGAGAGAGTCATTCGAGCTCCGCGAAGGAGAAAAACAAATGACGCGCTATCTGCGAAGCACAAGACGTAGGTATCGTAAAACTAAAAGGGAGATTTAGCGCTGCGAACATCTCAAGAGGAGATAGAGAGAAAGGAAGAAAGAGAGAGGGGAATAGAGAGAGAGAGAGTGGTGTGGGGAGAGAGAGAGAGAGAGAGAGAGAGAGAGAGAGAGAGAGAGAGAGAGAGAGAGAGAGAGAGAGAGAGAGAATGTGCCAACACCTGCGCTTGGAATTGTAGCTGCGACCTCGCGGTTCTCCTGTAGTCACGCGATATACTAAACAGTGGCGTTGGTGCATTGACAAAAAAACAAAAAAGCGACCCTTATAAAAATGAAGTCCTTCAATAGCTAGATGCCGAAAAGAAATACAGACGACCATCATATACTAATCGATTGGTATAGTTATGATAATTTCAAATGCATTGTTAGCAATAATACTTTCTGCAATTAACATTAACCTCACTGAATGATTTATGATACCATTGCATAAATTAAATTTTAAAATGAATATTTAAAAATATATTTGTCTCAAACGCGCTATCTAGCTCTGATATGAAGATTTTTAATTTCTATCAAAGTTCATTCAACAGAGAATCATCGAGCTCTCCTTGTCTGAAAAATTTCTAGAACAAGCGCTTAAGTAGTACTTGTCTCAGGTATCTCCAATAACCACAACAAGGTCATAAAAAACCAGATGCGTATTTCTGCTACAAAGCAGCCATCTTCAGCGATATTTCACCGAAAATACATTCTAAAAGAAACTACTTTAACAGTATCTATTTATTAGCAGAATCTATGTTTTAACAGAATCTGTTTTCGGTAAATTACCGCTGAAGACGGCTGCTTTGTAGCAGAAATACGCATCTGGTTTTTTATAACCTTGTTGTGGCTATTGGAAATATCTGAGATTATTATTTTTTAAGAGTTTGTTCTTGAATATCAAAGTTTTTCTGTTATTTAACGTCTAAAACTTCGCATATAAGATTTTACAAATCGAGTTTTTCATTATAATTAGTATTTAATCAGTAGAAATTTATATGAAAAGGAAGATCCAAATATTTGAAAATGGCATTTTTGAGTACTGCCACAAAGGTAGGATATCCATTTATTTGTGAAGACTCGATTCTCTTAAATGAATACCTTTTCCACAATCATTCTCCTCTATTAATATTACCTAATATTTTGTAAATACTTGGTATCTTTGTTGTCTTTGGCCCTTTTACCAAGTTTTTATAACATTTGTAACATTTTGTAACTTTATTTTGCTTCCGACTTCCTTTTCCAACCCCTTCCTTTCCCTAACCGTTTCTTTAATTACCTTCCATTCGTTTTTTGTGTAACCCCTCCTGTCTCCCTCCCCCCCTTTTCCCTATATATATATATATATATATATATATATATATATATATATATATATATATATAACAACTTACGGAAAAGGAAAGGTAAAATGAATATATGGATGTCAACAAGGTGTTGGGATGAGGAAACCCAGTGAGCACTCACCAATCAGACGACTTCAGGTTGGCGAGGCCCCGGGGATGTCGAAGCGACACACGTAAAATAACACAAAAACACAGAAACATCACAAACGTAAAGCTTTCGGAACTACTCCTTCTTCAGCTTTGTGTTATTTTACGTGTGTCGCTTCGACATCCCCGGGGCCTCGCCAACCTGAAGTCGTCTGATTGGTGAGTGCTCACTGGGTTTCCTCATCCCAAAACCTTGTTGACATCCATATATATATATATATATATATATATATATATATATATATATATATATATATATATATATATACATATATATATATATATACGTGAGTACAAAGCTCAAACAAATACGAAAAACGAGAAGAGGAAGAAAGACCTGGGACCTAGAAAAACTGAAAGAAGAATGTAGTCAACATGAAGTTGGAAGATAACTTAAGAAAGTTGGAAAACAAACCGAAGACCGTTGATATAGAATGGGATGAAATTAAAACCAGTATCAAGGATAACTTGGATAAAGAGATTGGAAAACAAGAGAAGAAAATCAGAAAACCATGGATCACGAAGGAAATGCTGGAAAAAATGGATGAGAGACGAAAATGGAAAAACGTTAACACTGAAGAAGGTAGAGCCAACTATAGGCGTATAAACAATGAGTTGAGAAGGGTAACAGATAAAGCTAGAGAAAATTGGATAAAAGGAAAATGTGATGAAATAGAACAAATGGAGAAGTTAGGACGGTACGATATGATGTACGCTAGGGCACTGGAATTAGAAGATAAGAAGTCTAATGGAATTTGTGGTAAAGGAATTATGAATACGGATGGGAAGATAGTCTCAGAAACAAAGGATGTAGCACAGGTATGGGAAGAATACATCAAGGAATTATACAGCAAACAGGCAGGAGCGGCAAAAATAGAACTGGAAAATGAGGAAAACATTGAAGAAGACAACTTAGGACCAAGTATTATGGAGAGCGAAGTAGAAAAAGCGATAGTGGAACTAAAGAAGGGGAAAGCCAAGGGCAGCGATGGAATACCGGCCGAGATACTTAAAGTCATAGGATCAGAAGGACTAAAAGCGATCACGAAATTAATTAATAAGATTTACGACAAGGGAGAGTGGCCTCAGGATTTCCTAGAAGTAACAATGATCCCTCTAAAGACGAAGCCAAAGCAATGCAATGCAGTGTAAAGATTACAGAACTATAAACCTTCTGTCACACACATCGAAGATCATCACGAGGATTCTTAATAAAAGGCTGGAGAAAAAGGCAGAAGAAATAATAGGGAAAGATCAATTCGGTTTCAGAAAAGGACGAGGAACTAGAGATGCTATAGGAGTAGTTATAATCATATCAGAAAGGGCAATAGAATACAGTAAAGATATCTGCGCATGTTTCGTAGACTGGCAGAAGGCCTTTGGTAGAGTACATTGGGTAAAGTTGATGAAGATATTAAAGGATATAGGTGTAGACTGGAAAGACAGGAGACTGATTAGGAATCTATATGAGAATCAAGTTGTAAAGGTCAGGTTTGAGAATGTGGACACCTGCGGAATAAATATCGGTAGAGGAGTAAGACAAGGCTGCTGCCTATCGCCAACCCTATTCAATATATATATGGAGAAAGCATAATGCAAGAAGCTTTAGAAGGCACAGAGGATTTCAAAATTGGAGGAAGGATTATAAGAACCGTAAAATACGCAGATGATCTAGTACTTCTTGCAAGAAAGGAAGAGGAGCTACAAAAAATGATAAATAGACTAGTGATAACAGGTAGAAAATACGGTATGGAAATAAATACAGAAAAATCCAAGGTCATTCGAATATCGGGTAAAGAAGAGAATCTGAACATAACTATTGGGGGAAAGCCATTAGAACACGTTTCAGAATATAAATACCTTGGAAGTATCATAACACGAGAGGCAAAATTTCGGATGAGATAAAAACTCGAATAGGAAAGCAAAAGTGGCTTTCAGGAGAAAGAAACAACTACTTACAGGGAATATAAGGGAAGATATCCGCAAGAAGTTGATAAAATGCTACGTATGGAGTATAGCTTTGTACGGGATAGAAACAAGGACCCTAAGGAAAAATGACATCAAATACTTGGAAAGCTTTGAAATGCGGACTTGGAGGAGAATGCTGAGGATAAAATGGACAGATAGGATGAAAAACGATGAAGTGCTACGAAGAATAGGAGAGAAGCGAATGATTATACAGACTATCAGAAAGAGGAAGGCTAACTGGGTTGGACATTACCTGAGGAGAGAGAGTATGATTAAAGACGTGTTAGAAGGAAAACTAGATGGGAAAAGGGAAAGAGGTAAGAAAAGGTTTCAGCTGATAGACGATTTGAAAGGGAAAGAGAGTTATCAAGATATAAAGAGGACAGCGGAAAATAGGAGTATATGGAGAACCAGGTTTAACCAAGAATAATCACGGACCTGTCTACGGACAGACTACCTATGATGATATATATACACATATATATATATATAACATCTTACGGAAAAGGAAAGGTAAAATGAATATATGGATGTCAACAAGGTGTTGGGATGAGGAAACCCAGTGAGCACTCACCAATCAGACGACTTCAGGTTGGCGAGGCCCCGGGGATGTCGAAGCGACACACGTAAAATAACACAAAAACACAGAAACATCACAAACGTAAAGCTTTCGGAACTACTCCTTCTTCAGCTACAGAGAGAGAACTGATCATATATATATATATATATATATATATATATATATATATATATATATATATATATATATATATATATGGAACCATTTTTATAATTTATCACCTGATGTTGCTACTATCATAGTGAAACCGGTCGTGCCAAATAAATTTATTTATTTATTTAAAACTCAGTGCTACAAGTTGGCGATCTTCCAGGTGGTAACATAAAGAAACCTCGTTGGTCTCTCACACATCCAACAACGAGATCTAAAGACAAAAAATAAGACAGCAATAAAAAGATCTATAATAATGACATAACAAAAATATTACCCATAAGAAATATCACTGCAACCAAGAAAATTCAAAAGTTTCAAAAAGGAAGGAGAAATATTTTTTTTTAAATCCCTTAAGAATCACAAAATCACAGAAAAATCACAAAACAGCTTTACATCTATTCCTAAAAACATTTACACTCTTTGGGAAGGGCTCAAATAGTTCAGCAGGCAACTCATTCCAGTCAACAATAGTTCTGTTTAAATATGAATATTTTTTTACATTTGTTTTTTGTTTTCTACACTTCAATTTGTATTTGTGATCATTTTTCCCTTTAAAAGATGGTTCTTCCACCCCCTTGTGTAACTCACTCCATGCTGCCTCCATATTTATTACATTAAAAAACCACAAAGTCTACTCCGTTTCCTTCTCCTTTGCAAGCTCTCCCAGCCCAGTATTTCGAGCATCTTCGTCACGCTATCCGTTTTCCTGTGCCTACCCAATACATATCTGGCCGCCTTTCTTTCAACCTTATCCAGCTTCCTGATATGCCCTTCTTCGTGCGGATCCCATACCAAGGAGGCATATTCCAATATCGGCCGAACTAGAGATTTGTATGCTTTCTCCTTTGTAGCTGGACTGCTTCCTTTTAGATTCCTCATAAACCATTGCAGCATTTTAAAGCTTTCCTTTTTATGAAATCGACATTTAATCCCCATCCTAGATCTTTTGATAAATAGACACATAATATTTACAAAGATCACTTTTTGGTATAGAATTTCCCGAAAAATTATACTCCCTATTTGACACTAATTTTTTTTATTAGTGAATGTCATGTACATACTTTTACTTATATTGATGTCCATTCCGTTGGTATTGGTCCAATCTGAAAGTTTGTCGATATCATTTTGGAGGGTATCACGGTCGCTTTCACTCTCGATCCGCCTATAAATTGTACAATCATCCGCAAAAAGTCTTATCTCGGAGTTCATTTTGTCTGGAAGGTCATTGACGTAAATTAAGAAGAGCAGCGGCCCTAAGACGCTACCTTGTGGAACCCCCGATATGGCATTCGTCTCATCTGAATACCGGTTACCTATTTTCACTCTTTGAGTTCTTCCAGTAAGAAAATTCGCAACCCACTTCAGTACCCTTACCTCGATTGGTAATTGCTCCATCTTCAACTGCAGTAGATCGTGTGCCACTCTGTCAAATGCTGTCGAGAAATCCACGATTATAGCATCAACTTCTTTCCCTTCGTCTAATGAGTCAGCAATGTCTTGACACAAACCCACTAATTGGGTTTCACAGGAATACCCTTTCCTGAACCCATGCTGAGCTTTAAATAGCCACTTATCCCTTATATACCTTATATCTTGGAAGTGACAAAGTTCTTTCTTATTCTCGATGTGCAAATTCCACAGGGTTGAGTCTGAACTCATTCTTGTTATTTTGTGGCCAGAATATAAGTACATTAACTCTGACAAATATAAAATGGCCGTGATTCGTCCGGTGGCTGAAAGACAAAGATATCGGAAAGAGAACAAAATATTGTCACACGGATAATGTTGGTCCATGCTTTTCATGTATATTTTTACTATTAGATTCCTATAATAATTACATTTGTTGGAATGATTTATGTAGAAAGATTCGAATATTAATTGCACGTTATTATGCGTTCTTTGCACGAAGTGAACTCATGTAGTGTAGGTCGTTTCCGTCCGTCCATTTGTCTGTCCATCCGTCCGTCCGTATGTTAAAACTTGGGAACCGCTGGACATATTTTAATGAAATTTTGTATTGGGTAGTTTTGCTAAAATTGGTCAACCGATTCCAATTTTGGTTAAAATCGGACAATAATTACGACCACTTTACATGAAGATCTAGATGTATTTTACAACGTAAGTACCTCGCTAGTTTCTCGTTAGATACTCATCTGAGCGAAAAATGTTGAGAACATTGTGAGATCTCAAATAACGCATTTGGAAACTCTGTGTACTCCAACATGGAGTACACCTTTCCAATCTTGTTCATGTTAGAAAGTAACTTTAGGGAGTGTGTCGGCCTTAGATAGAGAGGGAGTTAGTCCCAATTCTAGGGGCTCGCGGGTTCGAATCTTACCGTAGGAATGGTTGTGTTCGTCTTTGTTATCGTCTCGAACGTGTTAAAAGAGTTTCCTTCGTAAGTTTTAAAAAAATCCCTTTCCGATGGATGTATGGATATCGAGTCGGCGTTCTCCTCATTTACTTTGCTCGATATTTTGTCGTCGTGTTTTACGTAATCAGCTTCGGCAGAAATGGCAGGATTATTCGGCCAGTGAATGTTGACAGAATTTCAATATCTTCTGTTTGCTGATGCTTATAGCTTTAATGTAATGATTCAGAAAAATTGCTGGAAGATTGCTCTAATTAATGAATCAATGGATAATCTTATGAATTTAGGTATTCATTATCTACAACCGTAAATGTGTCTAGTTAACCATATGCGTATTATTCATCAACGGCATTTCAACGATTTAGTAGCGTTAATTTCTAAAAAATTAACGGAAATGTTTTCTATGAAATAAAAAATGAACAAAAATTTACCTTGACTTTCTTTGGATGGCAGGAAAACAAACTTCCGTTCTTTTAAGTGTTCGTAGTTTCAAGTCTCGAACTTCTATGATGATTCTAAGTAATTTTAATATGCGAATGATTAATGTTGCACATTATTATGTATTCTTTCTCGCATATAACGCAATGAATCATTTCCCTCTCCTTCCATATCTCTCTCTCGTATTAAAAGCATTCAAAGCACGCTTTCACCTATAAGGATTGAAATTATAATAGGATTTCGAGGTTTAACAATGTAACTCATTGATAAGGCAACGTCCCGTTAAAATGGCATGATTTCCTCAATATATGTGAATTAAACGGAGAAAGATGAACAGAATAAAACACTTTAAAATGTTTTCTTTAAAATGGTTCAGATCCAGATCGTAGGTTAATACTTTCTAATTTAGATCTCAAAAAGAATCAATGTCTGCACGTCGAAAAGTCAATTTTTACGTGTATTTTATGAGAAATGGAAATGTCTTCCTTAGAATCGAACCCAGGACATTTTTCGATATTGTTTTCGTCATCAACTTAATATATGCGAATCTAGCATTCCTGCCAAATTTCAATAATATATTTTGATCTTTTATTGAGTTATTCGCATTTTTATAGCGTGACAGAGTGAGCAACAAAGGGACAAAGGGAGAGAATAAAGGCTTTTAAAGAATTTAAATTACTCAATGTCTGTCCGTCCCCCCTTTTTTCTCTTGAACAGTTTGTCATAGAGAAATGCTGTATACACCATTTTGTTTCTGTCAACTAGGAGACCTCGAGAAAACTGTTTTCGTTTGCATAAGTGCCCCAGGTTTGATTCCAGGAGATAATTATATTTTCCCATATGTTTACACAGGAGTTTCGATTTTTCAAGGTGCATCGAAATTATAGTTGTAGCAACGTCAAACTTAATAGATTGCAGCCTTAATAATTGTAGATTATTATTATTCAATATACTGCGTGTGAACTGTGGGCATTTTTAACGATCGACCAAAAGAAAAAATCTTCTTCTTGTTTTTTAATGCTGGAATATTACCTTTTTCGTAAGGGAAAAGCAATTAAAATTGCACATATAAATTATAAAAACAAATATTACATTCAAAATGTCAGTTGTCTAATTTTATACGGAGAATGTGGGCTATTACTAATAAAAGAAAAATAACACGTGAAGTACGAAACATTTGATGGTAGCAATTAATGAGTATAAAATGAAATAAATGATTGAATTAATTTGATATGAAAAACTTGCACATATTTCAATATAAAGGAACAATTTTAAAGCATTTATAACATAAAATTTTGAAAATAATTACTGTATAATTATTTTCCTCTCTAAGATGATTTTTTTAAATGCAGACATTTGACTGACTAACTTCGCAAAATTTTTTGCGGGTACCACTAGCATCATATAATCCATATACAGAGATTGTTAATACAAGTTTGAGCTCGGTTATCTAGTTTCTTTGCGATAAGAAGTCATCCGCTGTTTGAAATACTAAATATTTTGAAATTAATTTTGACGTTTTATTGGAAATGTAAATGAATTGTTTACTCCTACAGTGCTTCTGCTCTTATCATGGTGTAATAGTGACTTTTGTATATTTGACAAACGTTACCACGTGACCGTCTGAATAGCCTTCAATCTCTAGTTGGTAATAAATAATATAGTTCGCATAAACCAGACGAAAACAATTCGACAATAGAATTCTAAAGTGTATTTTATCTTTATTTTAGGTTTAGTGCTACTTTTGCTGGAATTATAGCGAGAGCTCGTCTGAGGCAGTGCTATTCGAAGTTATGAACTTGCGCCACCCAAACTCATTTGCCTAGATCTGCGCGGCATCTTGCTAGGATTTGCCTTAAAACCACTAGTCCAACGAGACAGGAAGCAATGATGAAGGTAAGTTGAATTTTACAATTTCGAGCTTCTGACATTTTCCTTTTTTTGAATTTGCAGCGATTTGATGTCGATTCATCGACCTTTAAAAATGCATAAAAAGTTATTCTATCGACTCTGAAGAAGGAGTATTTACCGATGTACAGTAATTGAAATCGGTGTATTACTTAGGGTTGAATTTTACAAATGTTAGGTCACGGTAGAGCACACGTCAGAGTAGTTCCGTACACTATTCATGTCGACACGAGGTGCTCCCTCTTACATAACAAACGCAGCGAGAGGATTGGCAGTTAGCCCCCACTGGATGATGCTAGAACGCGTGTAATTTACGACTACAGTCAGACCTCGATTTAGCGCCCCCCTATATAGTGCCACCCCCGCATACCGCCCATGAATCGTCGTGAACAGGTCTTTCATCTTATGAATAACATATACCTGGATTTACCGCCACCTCCCCCACTTTAACGCCAATGTCAATGATAGACAAACGGTGGCGCTAAATCTGACTTTGACTGTATATGGTAATTTTCTATCTTTTGCGACTGTACGCGTTTTTACGTGTCAGCCTGCTGATACAATCTGTATTCAGCCAGTAAGAACTTTTCTTTTATTCTTGGTTGCTTTTTTTACAAAATTTTGAGAAATTGCATTCGCCGCCCGTTTCTAAAATCACTTTTAGCAGCTGCGAGTGTGTCCCCACGACCACTTCCGTCGCAGGAACTAAAATTTAGATAGTTTACTCAATCCTCGATTCCAGCGCACCGTAAGATCACCAGTATTGCGCAGAAATAAGTCACTTATCGCAAGCGGTGTCGTGAAAAATGAAGATTCGTTATTTTATCGGTGGCAGCTTTTTATCCCTCTTCACAGACTGGCGGAGCGAACGTCATTTTCCCCCGAAAAAATCATATTTACCTGACCCACCTATAATACAGGTTCACTACACCACGGTTTGTTTAAAATATTATATAAAAACTTCATACGAGGCGTATTTTGGTTCGCACTAACGCAGTTTCGTCGGTCCTGCGATGTCCAGATCGATGAACGACGAAGAAACACGTTGGAGGGCACAAGTATTGTTTTCATGAAAAAAACGACATCGAAATTTCAATGGAAATACACGTTTTCACCTTTTTCTCGATTATGTCTGTGTGCGGGCGTGTGTGGGTGTATGTGATAGCTTTTTTGTGGGTGCTCTAACTAAAAAACTATTAATCAGATCAACGCGAAATTTTATTTAACCTTTTTATGAAAGTCACAAGAACTGATTAGTTTTTGGTGAACATCGGTCAACCGGAAGTGGGTGTTACTCTTTTCACTTATCCGTTGTTTTGAAATGTTTGCATTAATATTTGATAAATGTAAAAATGTACCGGAATAAAAGTTGTAGGAAATTTAATTTTCTACAACCTTTGTTTGAAACATTTTCCCATATAATGCATTATTTAAGAGATATCTTATATTGTTAGCTGCCACTACCACGCCACCTACCGACGTGGAATGGGGATGTATCACCGCCAAATTTCATTGTTATATGCATGTATTTGATGAGGTTATTCGTCTTTTAATGTATTTTTACTACAAGTTACGCACGAACGGACGAACCTGGGATTTTATTACTTTCTCCATATACGTAGTATAAGGGCAAATATTGTATTCATGAAAAAAATCGACTTCGAGATTTCAACGGAAATACACGTTTTGAGGTCCCCTGAACCCGTTTTGACCATTTTATCGATGATGTCTGTGTGTGTGTGCGCGCGCGTGCGCGCGTGTGTGTATGTGGCAGCTTTTTTGTGGTTGCTCTAACTCTAAAACTATTAATCAGGTCAACGTGAAATTTTATATTTAACATTTTTATAAAAGTCGCAAGAACTTATTAGTTTTTGGTAAACATCGGTTGACCGAAAGTGGGTGTTTACTCTTGTCGTTTATCTTCAATTTTGAAATATTTCCTTTAATATTTGATAAATGTAACAATATGTTGGGATAACATTTGTAGAAAATTTAATTTTATACAACCTTCGTTTGAAACACTTTCCCATATAATGCATTATTTAAGAGATATCTTATATTTTTAGCTGCCACCACCACGTCATCTACCGACGTCTTTTGTTAACAATTGACGCTTAGTTACGTCTTACAATTAGTAACGCTCCTTTTTCTTTTCTTAATTGTTGGAGCTTTGTGGCTATATCCAATATCAGAAGGCTATGGTTTGAGTTTATTTCTGTTCTTTGTCAAGTCTCAAATTTTCTCGCAGTTTCTTAAAATATTTATTATTATGTAACCTATTTGGAATTTTTAGAAAAATTATAGGTATGGAGAAAGTCATGTGGTGGCCACATCAGACTTCTTTTATAAGCTTAGTTAACTGAAAGCAACACTATTTGTATTTTATCAAAGAGAGGAGTGAGAATTTTGGGATCGTGGGAGGGTGTCTGAAGAGGCATGGTACACAACCCTCTTTCGCTATTTAAAGCCAGGTTTACATAACACAGATTTATATAACGCG
Organism: Tanypteryx hageni; assembly: GCA_028673005.1. Lineage (NCBI taxonomy): Eukaryota > Metazoa > Arthropoda > Insecta > Odonata > Petaluridae > Tanypteryx > Tanypteryx hageni. The sequence goes on along the minus strand of CM054118.1, from coordinate 4,848,117 downwards.
GATTCAAATTACACTGGTTCACATTACACGGCAATTTTTCAGAACGTATCCCCTATGCCAGAGGTGCCCAACTTAGGGCCCGCGAAGGGCTTTTGTTCGGCCCGCGAAGGTATGATGAAAACGCAATGAGAAAAATTTTACACTCAAATTAATTCATTTTTATGGACAGTTTGATATAAAACATTTAATATCAAATGTTAACCATAAAAGTCTTATTTAGACTAGCCCTTCCTCACCTTAAATAACCCAATTCGATAGCTTGATAGCTTAGTTGCTGAAAGCACTTACACGGCAAGTGGGAGACCCGGCTTCGATTCCAGGTCAATTACAGAATTTTTTCTCCTTCTCAAATGTCAAATTTCAGCTTGAGCTTTATGCGCTCATCCATAAGACATCATTTCCTCAACTTTCCATCTTGCTATTTAGACTTGAGTTTCACTTATATAGCATCACAGAATATATTAGTAACATCCGACTAAATCTCTAATCCGGCCCGCCGAAGAATTTGAAACGTCCAATGCGGCTCGCCTAAGGATTCGCAACCACCGATGCGGCCCGCCAAAAGTAAGGTCGAGCACCACTGCCTTATGTCATAGGAGAGCCCGGTGCCATAAAAAAGGCATATAAAATTGTATCGCGCTTATAAATTAAGGTACCATAAAGTTAGGTTCTGACCTAATATTTCTTTGCTTTAATCTCTCCCTATATTAATGGAAAATAGATCGAGGTATGTAACTACCATAGCTGAAAATGTTTTCCCGCCTTAAGAAATATCGCTCTTTAACGAGGGATTGGTTATCTCGATAAATTATTTCATACTCGAAAGGTGTTTTCGATACGATTATCGATGTTTCTCCTTTAAATTGTACTTGTGAAATTTAAATGAGAACTTTTAAATTAAAATCGGTTAAAATATGGTTTTAATTTGGAGAACTTTTACAATTCGTGATATGCAGCTAGTATGATTTTGTCCAATAATCATGCCATCAGGAGGCGATAGTTTCTGCTTAGGTTGCACACTTCGTATATGCTGCGTCAAAAAATATTGGAAAGGTTTACTCCATGTCGGATAATGTAGATTTTCCAAATGAGTTCTTTGCGATTTATAATTGAGAGAGCGAAGTCCAAACTTATCTCAATATTTTTTATAATATTCATTGTTATTTTCGGAAATTCTCAAGTTAATTGACTTTTTATGTTCGACGGGGAAATGTTAGGAGAGATTTCTAATACTAAATATCATAAAAATCAGTCATATATTTCAAAGGTACGGACGGTGCTCGCCTAGAACTGCGCATTTTCACGTAGAAATATTTTCGATCAGTTTACATTCAACAGATGGCACAATGGTCGCTTGTGTCATTTGTCTAAGAAATAATTCATTAATCGAAACAGAAATTTTGCTTTGTTGTTAATCCGACATAAAATGTTCATTAGCAAAGTAAAACACCCTGCCAAGCATATGGCGTTGCGAAGTTTTACAAAACTTCGTTAACTTTGTCGTGGACATTTATCCACACGTTTCCGAACGCACGTCCACTTAAATGAATCAAATTTTATTTAAGTGAAAATTAATTTATTTTTTAAAAGTGTGTAATAGTACTACTTTTTATCGATCTTCTGAAATCGTATATTTTTCTTTTTAGCAAACTTTTAGTTCAGATTTCGAGGCTCGTAAGAAATTCGGTGCATTGGTGCTCAGGTCACGGAGGGTCTAAGTAACTTGAGCACGGAGTGAGATTACTCAACCGAGACTGCACGTAAGCTGCCTCCGGAGATAGCTTAAACTCCTGGTGCCTCGAGTCAAATTCTGAAAACTCGATATCTGTCGTGTCTGACTCATTGGGCCATGCGATTCTATTACCTATATAAAGTTTATCAGGGCAAAGAAACAACTAATGAATCATCTTGAGTTTAAGGGCGATATTTGGGTGAACAATTTCTCTAGTTATAATGACGCATTTAACTTTATTTCTTTGGCTTTTGGTTTAATACTTCCACGGTAACTATTGTAAGATATAATTGGTTTCCAAGGGACTTTTAACCCTATTCCTCTGGGGGAAAAAGACTGCTTAATGCGCTTAAGGAAACCAAATGATATTAGTGATATTATCTCTGTGTGGTTTCGTTTTTGAATGTACAACCGTTTTGTTGTTGCTGCTCCGTTTTTTGTCGAATAACGCTGTGATTTTACTCTGAGTCTTCAAAATGAACTTATCGTGTAACTTTTCGAGAAATGCTTGATCTAGTTCGAATTCCACTTCCTAGTCAATTGTATGGCCATTTTTTCCTCCTGTTTTTCTAATATTTACTCATTTTTAAATGCATTTAAAATGCACTCCGTAAACAATGCGTGATGCTATTCCATCGGTATTATGCAGTTTTTGCACAATATCTGTGAGAAATACGTTTAAATTTAGTTAGCTTTTGTGTCGATTTTCCACATAACTTCCCGTTATTATAAAAATTCGCTAATATTTGGAAAATTACAGCTCAATGGTTAACTGACTAATTTTGACAGTTCAATCAAATTTAGTAGGATTGCTATCCAAATATAAAAATCTGATGTGGCCACCACATGACTTTCTCCATATCTGTAATATTTCTAAAAATTCCAACGTGGACGGTAAGGAGAAAGGAGGAAAAATATTTAGAAAGTTTTGAGATGAAAGTGAAATGGACAGAGAGGAAGAGAAACGAAGAAGTATTAGAAATGGTGGGAGAAGAAAGGATGCTAATAAAAACAATCAGGAAAAGAAAAGCAAATTGGATAGGGCACATATTGAGAAGACAGTGTTTACAAAGGACGATCTTAGAAGGAAAAATTAGTGGAAGAAGAGGAAGAGGGAGAAAAAGAATAGGAATATTAGATAATATAAAGCAGGGATATACTACTTATAGAGGTATAAAAGAGGCTTCTAGGGAGAGAGAGAAATGGAGGCAGCGATTCAGTTAAAACCTGTCTTCGGACAGAAGCATGATGATGATGAGTAATAAATATTTTAAGAAACTGCGAGGAAATTTTAGTTGACAAAGAACCGAAATAAACTCAAACCATAGTCTTCTGATATTGGATATAGCCACAAAGCTCCAACAATTAAGAAAAGAAAATGGAGCGTTACTAAGACGTAACTAAGCGTCAATTGTTAACAATAGTAGTCGATAGGTGGCGTGGTGGTGGCAGCTACAAATATAAGATATATCTTAAACAATTTATTATACGGAAAAATGTTTCGAACAAAGATTGTAGAAAATTAAATTTCCTAAAACTTTTATTCCAGTACATATTTACATTTATCAAATATTAAAGGAAATATTTTTAAGTTACGGATAAGTGAGAAGAGTAAACACTCACTTCCGGTTGACCGATTTTTACCCAAAATCAGTTCTTCTGACTTTTTTAAAATGATAAATATAAAATTTCACGTTGACCTGATTAATAGTTTTTAGTTAGAGCACCCACAAAAAGCTATCACATACTCACACACACAGACATCATCGAGAAAATGGTCAAAACGTGTTCAGGGGACCTCAAAACGTGTATTTCCATTAAAATCTCGAAGTCGATTTTTTTCATGAATACAATACTTTCCCCTATACTACGTATGTGGAGAAAGTAATAAAATCCCAGGTTCGTTCGTTCGTCCGTTCATGCGTAACTGGTGGTAAAAAACATTAAAAGACGAATAACTTGATCAAATATTTACATATAACAATGAAATTTGGCGGTGATACATTCACCATAACATAACCCGTAGAAATCGATTTTTCAACCTGCAGGCTCTTTTTCTTTTCAAAATAAAATTAAAAGTAATTGACCTACGATTGTCGAATAAAAGCCATTTGAAAGGAAAATAAACAAAGATCCTTAGTCTTATCGTTGATTTTTGCTTTCTGTTCGAAATCGCTCGAACTTTGCATAAAAATTCAAATTTTCATGAATATTTTGCGTTTTTTATGAAAGGTTCCCATGACGACAGAACAGTTTGTTGAACTCGAGATCCTCATCATTGTATGCTTTCTTATATATGCATAAAATTGACACGATGCAGGAATCATGAAAATTTAAGAGTCCATTTTCACAACACACCATACCATGGAAAATTAATTCCAGGCGAGGATAGCACATTCACAAAAAACGTCGTTTTAAAACAGTTGTTACACTAATCATTAAATGTTCAAACAGGTTTTGCCAAAAATAATCACTAAAAAACATTTAAAGAAGTTTTAGTTTGAGATATTAAAAAAAAGTTTTTTCATTCACTCTGTTTTTCAGGAGAGAATTTTCACAAACTCGAATTTCTATTTTCAGATTTCTATTATCATTCCGTCATTTTTGACTGGTCGTCACTAATGCATACTATAATTTTATAATAAAATTGTCTATTTTGTTTTTTATATTGTTTGTTTACAAAGCCCGTTTTAAGCGGGCTAATTTATCTAGTCAGGTAATAAAAGGGTGCAGAGCAACGCAAGCGACTGACTAAATGACAAGATAAATACTTAATATTAAAAACTCGAACTTCGCACACTAATGCAGTAGGTACATACTAATACGCAGTCCACAGCGCGTATTCGGTCCACTTTTTACTCCCCCTCCTGATGTCACTTGTTTCAGAGCATTGTGTGTGTGTATCAACCTTTTAATTATAGTATAATATAATGTAAAGCAATGCAAGGGAGGCGGGAAACCCGGTGCCGGCATTAGCCTACTCATAACGAAGTGCACCAAGGGGGCCAACGACTTAACGTCCCTTCCGAAGGACGGAACGCTGAACACAAACAGGGGGTCGGGCGACCTTGGGAAAAAAAATCCTACTTTCGCAGGATTCGTGCCCGCTGCCCTTTTGAGCAGCAGCATCCGTCGTGCTAACCACTACACCACGGGCACCTCCCCCGTTTCAAAGCTGTCGAAGCGAGAGGATATCTTCTTCACAAGTGCAACGTGTGTTTATCCTTGAACATGACGTTTCGTTCTTATGTTGATTGCCAGAATTCGTTTAGGTATTCATTTCCACAATATCCTGTTTCGCGTCAATCAGCAATATATCGTCTCATTATACGTTTCCACCAGACAGGCATTGGTAGGATAAGAAGCGGTCCTTCCGACCCTCAGGGTTAAATAACGAAACTCTCTAAAATAAGCGTATCAGTTTGTTACGATCTCACATAAATCACTATGAAAACTCCTCCAGCAAAGTTAATTGTCATATGGAAGTGTGAATAAGGCTACAAAGCTTTTGAAGCTATGTTTTGCTGAGTCACGTGCTTAAGAAATCAGACAAAGAGAAAAGAATTCCATATTGTCAATGGTTTCGAGAACTTGGCGACCACGTTAATTCTAAAACTTTGCGGCCCCCTGATTCCGGATCTATCGCCATCTAATTTTAATCTTTAGTCTTTTAAAGAAAATGTGAGCAGAAACCATCCTTACAGGTTACAAGAACTGCAACAACATACTGAGACATGTATTTCAAGCCTTGACCACAAAAACGTCTTCGTTGCGTCTATTTGAACATGTTGAAGAGAATTAAGGCATATGTATTTCAATGAAGGCGGTGGAAATTTTCGACATATTTAATAATGTAACTTGTGCTTTTACGTTTAAATTTGTCATTATAGCGAATTAAACCTGTAGCTCTACTGGATTGCGAGACTTTTCGATCACCCTGCATTATTTTTCAGAATCTCTAGGTAACTTCCGATTTAAACTCTAACCTGGTCTGCCAAAGCCTCGGCAACTTGCAGCAAGGCCTGCTAAAGAATTCTCAACCGTTAGTGTGTGGCCCACCATGTAGGATGCGTTCCCCACCTCTGGTTAGACGGGGAAAAAGCGCATCACGACGGATGCGTGCATTTTTCGCGGATATTAAGATACACAGTGGGCGTCCTTATCGATTCGGGAAGAGGGCTCTTTAATAAAAATTCCTCCGGGATTTGCCACGACGTGGTTCGAATAAACCCACCCCGGCGGTCACGCCACCCGTGCTTCCTCATCATAACACCAGTCCGACTCGTTCTTAATCGAAGGGTCGAGTGGGGTGCACCGGTCTTTTTCCCCGCCGGACACGGAGTGAAGTGAGTGCAGCATAGAGGGTAGCGTGACTGCGATTCGACTCGGTCGTGGGTTCGAGTTCCCCCGCGGCTCTTTTCTTTTCATTTTGTGCGAAGATGGCGTCGCCTTCCAGTAACTTCAGAACACGTGAAAAAATATCGAACTTTGCACGCCTTTTTTAATCGAAAAAAGGGACCTCAAAAATTCGGAATCGATCGCGGGGAATAAGAGAAGCTGCAAAGATTGGTGACGCGCCCAGAAAGACGATCTTTGACTAGTAAATACGTGGGCGGTTGAAAATGTGACCTTTATTCGATAAAAAATTAAGTCCCGAGTTGGTAGCGGCAAGATGATATTTTCAGGAAAAATATCTGCGTAACATCGGCATTGTGCCCTCAGAGAGGGTCAAGTGACAGCCCGATTCAAGATGGCGCCTGTTCTTTTGCCCGAAGTTTCTGCGGGATCGAATTTTCCAGGAAAATACATCATTGTTGGGTGTTTGATTCGAGATAGGTTGTATAGGTAGATAATGAGAAGAACTCACCAAACTTGTTGGTGTATTTGTGGTGAATAGTTCGGAACAGAATGAAAGGTTTCAGTCAGTTTTTTTGTTCCGGTGTAGCCCGATTTCTTTGGAAGCATACTATTTGAAGCTTTATTAGAGATTAATAATATAATTGATTTCGTACTGTCGTGATGAAATATATCGTAGATTGGAGCCTAATCTCTCGCTATGGCATACACAGGCGCGCATATACCAACACACACACACATGCAGATCCTGGAAGCTGGGGCACTTTGCTGACTCTCTGTCTATGCATTGCTTGCAAATAATTGAATGTTGTCTAGCTGTTTATGTCGCGGAGCATGCAGGATAGCTTTCCTTTTATTTTTTTCGACTTCAATAATTTTTATGAAATAATGAATTAACGAACATTTTAGATAGCTTTATAAAAGTTATTGAAGGAGGCGCTGAAGTGGATTATTGCCCGGGACCGAAAAATACCTAATTAGGGCTGCTCCTGCGTATACCTTTTTAAAGAGAGGGATATAGGGAAATATTTTCACTCTTTATTGTGTCTCTATAATAATCGCTGTAAGTTTAGCCAGGTACAGAATCAATTAGCGGGTCATACCTCCTTTTTGTCGATTAACGTTGCAATGAAGGAGAATTAGAAGGCCACTACGAAACTATGGTCCCAAAATCCCCTTTCTCAATTTTTCTCCCGTTGTTAATCAGCTTGATTTCGGTACTAGCGATGGAACAGCGAGCGAGTAGAATGAGTTCCCATTGTCAGAGAATTCCGTTCAGTTGAAGTGCTGCTGATCTTCTTCCACTGCTAATTAGTTCCATAGAAAACGCCACGAACTAAAAATTACAGCATTATTGTAGTAGCTAAAACGTATCTGTAATTCTGGGATTTCGTTTTGCTCAAATTTAATTCCAACGGCTGTCTTTTTTTACTCTGAATCGTAGTTATTTAGCTCGCGTACCTCAATTGTGCTTTTTTTTCATGATAGATAAAAATGAGGGGAAGATACCATCTTTAAGCGATTTCTTAAAATGAAATAGAACAGATTTTGTGCGACCATTGTGGAATACGCGTCTTTTTCTGTAAATTTCTTCAAAAAATAAATCGACTCGGTTAATTTGTGTCCTATTGTACGGTTGCGCGTTACAAGTGCTCACAGAGCATTGGCCAACATTTTTCACCCTCCATCATCAAACCTCCTTGCGAATATAAATCCTCTGGAAAAGATTAATCTTAGTCGTGAGCTATCATTTATTTCCGACAAAGAAAAAGCCTCTTCGAATCATAAACCGAATTTCACACATTCTGCATATTTTTCAATGCATTTTATCCACGAGGGACAAGATGATTGAATTTTTGGAAGTATGATGATAAAGTTTTGGAGAATCGCAACTTTTCCTTCTCCAATTAGTGGAATATAGGTATTGTATCTTAAAAATAAAGCAAAGTGAGTTTCACAGTGGGATGATTAAAACGCAATTGATGAACGTTTTAAGAGTGATATGATAGAATTAATGAAAGAAATTTTCGAGTTTTCGGAGTTACCATGTAAAACTGATGTGGCAGTCATATTAAAATCAAATGAGAATTATTCAGCTTCTCTTGTCGGCTAAAATAAATTTGAAAAACTATCTCTCACCAATAGACAAAAAAAGGTTAATGAAAATCATATGCGAATTTTGGCTGAAAAGAAGCCGTCGTCAATGGGGTTTCATTCTTTAGGTGATTCTGAAAAAGGTGCATCTGATCTCCCAACCTTTTTGTGAAGATTGGTGAGACATACCCGTAGTTTGTCAGTCAGTTATGCTAACGTTCGAAAACTCCAAAATTTTGAAAGCTGTGGAATTGATATCTATAATAAAAGCTCCGTTAATTCAGGCGGCGATATCGAATATTTGGACTGTTTTTGAAAGTTGGGTGATTGGCGATTGAACGTAAAAATATGCTGAAAGGAAATATCGTCTGACGATGAGTCTGAATATTGTCTACCTTTCCAGCTACTGAATCGTTTCAGAACAAGTACATGAGTGTCAAAAACCAAAAAAATTAAGTGTGTACTCGTACTTGTCTCAAGTATTTATAACATCCATAAAAAGATTGGATATAACTTATTGTTAGACAACTGCGTATTTTTCCCATTTTTGTGCTTAAATGCTTATCCTGTAATTCGTTTTCGGTCCATAAGATAATCGATAATCCTGTAGTGAATCCTGCATTGCTTTTTAAGTATTCTTTAATTCTTACATGCAGTGAGTTAAATTCCATTGATTGATAACATTCCTATTCAATATTCGCAATGCATTGGAAAGAGCTTAAATATATTTAACCAGTAACCATAGGCATCAGAAATTGACGCGCAAACAGGCATGCGGTCTCTCAGACCCCACGCCAAAAATAAATAATTATGTGAGAAGAAACAACACTATACAACATTTTCTTATGTTTATATTTGAAATAGGGTCTTGGCGAGCAAACACAAAAATATTAACTCTTAGTATGCAATATCTTCTTAGTAAATATCAAAATTTTTAAGAAAAATGTAAGGCTCTAATTTTTGATAGGTTATTTTTTTAAATTTCTTACAGAAACTTTAGTATTTGCTTTAGTCTTTTGAAGAAGGTTTGTTTAAACACATGAATATAAAAGAATTAAAAAAGAAAAACTTATTAAAAAATGAGGAACCTAAACTTCGTCACTCCGGCGTATGCTCCTCAAGTTTGAGTGCCCAGTCAATTCGCCTCTCTTACAGCACAAATGGGTATCTCAGAGGTAGTGCAATGAATAGCCGGGGAAGGGAGGAGGGAAACCCGGTGCCGGCATTTGCCTGCTCTTACGAAGAACACCAGGGGGGGCCAACAGCTTAACGTCCCTTCCGAAGGACGGAACAGCTGAATTTGCTCGGTCTCCTTAAACCACACAAACAGGGGGCCGGGCGACCTTGGAAAAATCCTACTTGTGCAGGATTCGTACCCGATGACTTTTTCAAGCATCAGGCGAGTAGCAGCCAGCGTCCTAACCACTACACCACCGGCACCCTCCTCAAGTGGGTGCTGATCATTTCAAACATATTGAGCTGCTACAAATAAAACATTGGAAGGCAGTTTTGGTTTGGTTTGACGGTCCAGGATGGTTTAACTGCGACTTATCTTCAGAAATTTCCGAAACCGTGAAAAAGAACTGTCCCGAAAAAATTACGCGAACACAGGCAACGAAACTAAACACGCTCTAGTACGCACAGGTCCAATGCTAGAAGGCAACTGCCGTACAGTAAACAAAGCCACCTGTAGGATACAAAGGTAAACAAAATCTCAAAGGCGTAGATGATTCACGAACCCTAAATGAGACTTGGAATTTTTCGTGCGGTCTGAGAGACCGATGCCTGTGGTTACGGGTTAAAGCTGTTTGAACCAGAGGTAATTAGTTGAAATTATTCGAACCAGAGGTAAGTGAAGGAAATGGCTTTCACGAGCGTAATGCAGAAAGACGGTGTCTGCGCGAGACTTGCCATTTTCCGAGTCTCGGGTTTTTATTTTAAAATAAAAAAGCCGTTAAGGCAGAGACGCAGGTGGCGCTCATTACGCTCGGATGAAAGAAATCACGCGGTCTATCTTTAGATTCAAATTACCTTTCAATTAAAAATCCCCCTATTGCCGACATCTCAAACCCCTTAAGGTACGAACACCTGTTTAGCGCGGGACGTAAATTGAAAATCGAATCGTTTGAAAGCAACGCCAATTGTTTTTAGAATATAAAATGCCCTCTCGGTAAAAAAAATATCGGCGGAAAAGGCTATGGGTTGAAAAATGGAGCGAAAAAAAACCGAGTCATAAAGATATTTCTACTTGATTGGCCGTTGCAATCAACTCCCCCCCCCGTGCCGCTCACGAATACATTTCGTCCCGAATGCCTTTCGAAAATCACTACTACTCCTTTCTCTGAGAACTCCCCGCCACCCAAATTATTCCAGAAGTCGTTCCTGATCTTCTCCGTTGTAAAAACCTTTTACCCACTAACCCCTCGAGCATTCTCTCCATCCCTACACCTCTCTCTCTTTCTTTAAGGTATGCCCTTCGACCATGCCCTTGATGTTAATGCTTTTCTGCCACTCGGCTTTTGGAATTTCCCGCCTTTCGTTTCTTCATCGGATGGTCCAATGTTTTCGTCATAGTGTGCGTCGGTTTCTCCCGGCAAATTTGGTTTGTTCAATCGTCTTTTTTAGGGTTGCATATGGTGTAGGATACGAAATATTCACGGAAGCTAATAATAATTAAGCAGTGTCGTCTTCTTCTATTGTGTTCTATCATCTATTAAGGGGGACAATTTTTTTACAAAACAATGAAACTTTTCTTAAAAGAATTTTCGAGCAGGAATCCATTTATTTAGTAGCTCCGTTTGCTATAAAATTGGTAGCTATGTTTCTCCAATGGCCGTAAACAGGTTAGGAAAACTATATGCGCAGTTCGACGATAAAGTATGAGTCATCGCTGTCAATTCATCGATAGAAGATTCTAAAATAGAACGTAGGTAAGTATATGGTTTTTAAGTTTGACTTCAGACATACATACAATGAGATCGACATTACTTTATTGAAGCCATAAAATGCTTGATAAAATCAGATGATAATTTTGGCTACAAAGCAGCCATCCTCAGCGGTTATTATTGGGCACTTTATCCTAAAAAAGCAGAACGTAAGATTGGTGATCGGTAAAAAATACTTTCATCGAGGAATAGAAAATTCGAATCATACGCGTTCGAGTTGCGGCTCGACTAATTTCTTGCGAATTGATGCCGTTTTTCACCATAATCTCGCAATGAAGCGAACAAAAGTACGCAAAGAGGAGATTACTAGGAGAAGGAATAATTTTCTTTCTTTAAAACCTGATTGCTGGCGCAACGCTCCTTTGAGTCGTGCGAGGACTGCGGCGCCGCCGTCGGCGAGATAGCGTACTAAAGGCCCGCCGCGCGAGTGAGCGAGATCGTCGGTTGCGCCCGCCCGTCGGCGTCTGGCCAAGTCGGCCGGATCTCAACGTCATTAGGGCGACGGACGCGGGTGAGGGAGGTTCGTTCCGTTCTCCCGCAAGTCTCGCGCGAGAGATACCTAATTTTTACGTGTCGTTTATCTTTGTATGGAACTCCCGGAGACATTCCGCTACGCTTTCGCCGTCAACTCAACGTTCGTTCGTCACCCTTCATTTTTTTATCGTGGCGACGCGGAAAAGTTTCACGTCCGGCGTAAAAAGTATTCAAAAGTACATTTTTCCTCCGATCGCGTGTGTGTGTTGTTTTTACGTGTGACCTGTTCTTTTGGTTGTTGATTTGTTTCGGGGAAAAAACGGCCTGCTCGTCGGGACAGGAGGCAGAAAAAGGGAAAAAAATACTTTTTGAGGAAGTTTTTTCCAATTCTTTTTTCTTTCCCGTTGGTTTTTGTTTCGTACTATCTTGACCCCCGCTGGAACGTCGGGAGGAGTCTTTCGTTTACTTTATATCCTCGCATTATTTTCGCCCAAGCCGCGAAAACATTTGCGCCCGCAAGCAGGAGAGTGGAGGAAGGCTCTTTCCAAGTTCGTCCCAGTGGAAGAGAGGCTGTTGTCCTCAGCGAAACCTACGCCGCCGCCGCGCAAACCTTTTAGGCGGACGTCTTTAAGGCTCGTGCCCCAAGGGGGGAGGACCTGATCTTACGAGTTTTCGGTGGAAAAACGACAAACTTTTCGTTCCTTTTTGTCCTCTCTTCTCCCGTCTTTTGGAGTGTCTTATAAAGAGTTTAACGTCCCGAGACGAGAGAAATATAAGGTTTTCGGCCCGCGAGCGAGACGGACACGCGCGGCACGACAAAGCGTGAATCCACGTGCGTGCGGCGAGAGGAAGGCTATACGCCAAGAAACGCGTATGGGGAATTCCAATATTTGACCGTTTTCGTAATCTACGTTAATTTTGGTTTGGTGTACTTGATCGGCTATTCTGAAGAAATGAATAGAGACATAAACATCGAGTTTTTGACGCTTATTTTTTCTGCCGTCACATGTTTCGAACTTATTCTACCTATAGTCGCTGGTTTGGGTTACACTATACTCGCCAGCTTAAGTTGGGTGCGTTGAAAAGTCGAGACACCGCGCTGCAGTCGACGCTTCTTGTGTGCATTGTGCGTGTGAGATAGACAGAGATAGATAGATATAGGGAGAGACACGGTGAGTTGGCGACAGAGCCCGTCTTTCTTTCGTTTTATTCTCCTACTCTTTGGCAGGAGAAAAAGTGATCTTTCTACCTACTTATTCTTCCTAGTTTATTTTATTTTTTTGCCTTCCGCGCGCTTTTGTAACGTTGGGATCCACCTTTTCGCGGAAGAAAAAAAGGCACGACCGCTGTTGTCTGGGAAGGAGAAACAGAGAAGCCGATAGTCTTTTTCTTTACTTTTCTCCTTTCTTTTGTTATTATTTTATCGAGTCGCGGCCTCTCTCACTCTTAGGAGCGGTTTTTTTCTCCCGAAGAGTAAGAGGAAAAAACAAAACTAAAAGAGCGGCGAAAAACGATAGGCGAAGAGGAGAAAAACAAAAGAAGATCGAGCGGGGGAAAAATAAGAAGGGACAGAATCGAGAGAAATCGCTCTCTTGCCGGACGAGGATAAGAAAAGAACAAAAAGAGAAAGGAGTGGAGAGAACGGGGAAGAGAGAGAGAGAGTGTGTGTGAGTGTGTGTGTAAGAGGTCGTGTTGTATATACACAAAAAGATAGAAAAAAGAGGACCCAGGGACCGTAAGCGTTCGTGGAGGGAGTGAGGAGAGGGTATTAGGGAGGGAGGGAGATAGCGTGCGAGGAGGAGACGAGTTAGGAAAGGGAAAAAAGAACATCGGCTTGATGAATTCGAGGGAGGCAATGGGACTGCTTCACCTCCGAGTCTCACAACACCGCCGCTTCGTGCGCCATCTACGGGAACTTTTCGGTAGTCATACGGGAGCCGACGAGTCTTATGTACCGAGGGAAGGTGCGTGGGATTTATAAAAGAAAAGGAAGTGAAGAGAGGCGGAGAGGGAGAGCGATCCAAGAACCACGTGAGGGGTAAAGAAAGATCGCTCCCACTTCTGGGCGGAACCGACAAACAATAAAAAAACAAAAGAGAGGATTGCGAGAAGAATAAAGGTAGGAGGAGGAAGGCAAGTATTTCTCTCGTCTGAAATTCCTCGATACCGCCAGGTGGCAGCGCTTTCGTTGGAATAAATCGGGCAAGTGATCGTGGAAGAAGTGAAGAGACTTGACGAAAATAGAAAATTTTTCGACGTGGGAAGTTATCAGAGAGATAGAGGGAGGAAGGTGTGGACTGATAGAAGAAGGGGAGGGAGTGCGGTTATTTTCAGGGGGAGGGGAGAGGAGGAACCGAAACAAAAGGAGTGGGGGAGAAGATTTTATTACTCCATCGCACCGCTTCGGCCGCTACATCTCGTCCTGCATCACGGCGCGGCACTGACCAGTCCGAAGGGAGAGAGAGAAAGGGGGAGAAAGGTGGAAAGGGAAGGCCCAGGAAACCTCCTGCCTGCCAGCTGCCGCGGGTTATCCCTCCAGGTAAGTCTGTGAAAGGGCTGGCGAAACACGTTTGCATCAAAAGCCACATGGAGTAGGACCACCATCCAACCAACCTCATATCTCTACACTCTCCTTACCTTAGGAAAAAATCCTTTTTATCTTTTTGAGGAGCTTCTTATTCTCCGTCCGACCTTTTTATCTCTTTCCCTCTCCATCCACACTTCTATCATGCCCCTATCGCGGTTAATTTCTCGTCCGAATTGTGGTCGACCTGTTTATGCCTTCGCTCCGATGCACGCGAATCCGTTTTTATCTGGCTTTATCTGACCATCAGAACCTTTAAGGGTTTCGTGTGATCCACTTTTAATGTCCCGTCTCGTTTTATTCGTTTTTACGGAGGGGTTCGAGCGATTTAAAAAATGCATATTATATGTCCGCGAGTATTCCGTCTCTGCTTAGGGGTTCCTGGTGCACGGTCGGATGGTGTGATTGCGTGAGTAGGTGGTTTTTTAGGCGAAGGAGAGGATAGCTTTTCTCTCTGTCTCTTTGTCATCCTTCCCTCCCCTTTATTAATCTCTCGTTCTCCGATCCAAGGTTAGAACGTCCCCATTGGTTACCAAAGCAGAGATGGAATTGTAACAGAGATAAAAGAATTTACGGCTCGAAGAGTTAATGCGCCAGCATGCGTTTTCGGTTGGAGGATATTTCTTGTCTAACTAGAATACGTCAATGAGATTTTCGCGGAAAATTGAGTCATTGATTTGAATTTCATCTTTCCTTCGATTATGAATGTTTGTCGTTTTGGAAATTGTTTATGTGGTTCCCTTCTTGGTCGATGTAGATTTTTTCAATAGTTTGACTTATTTTTTTGGTTCCAATATTATGTACGGAAATATATTCTTATCTTTTTAGAGACGAATGATATTAATGACCATAATAGTCAGTAATAAATTTTTTGTGCGTGACATATACAAAGTGCAGTTTCTGTATTTGTCGAAAGACGGCGTCAATAAGAAGTTGTCTCGTTGTTTGAAGTAACTTTTAGGGTTCAATTAATTCTTATATTACAAATAATTGAGCGAATATATCATATCTTTCGCATGGTTTATCGAATATTAGATGAGGGATATCAACATCGAACTATTTTTATCTGTATCTTCCAAAACTTATTCGACAAAAAGATTACTCGCCCTCTAAAAATAAAATATGATTTCGTATCTAAAACATTAATTCCTCCTTCGGAAAAGAATTTTCCATCGTCACAGTGCAACGAGTGTATCTCACAGGCGGAATGTGTTATACAGGTATAGAAGTTCTTTGAAATATTTTCATATTTAACTCTCATTAATTATTCACTTGTATTCTACTGCTTCGTAGGCAACTTCAATTTTAAACAAATTTCTTCATATTATTGTAATCTAATAAAACTTGTTTCCTCTTTGACTTATAGGTGTTCTCCATAGTCTAATCAATAAGAAAAGGACGAATTTACGCTAGGAAAATAAAAATCTCGGTTTCTTGATTAATTCATTTATGTATTCTAATACTTTACATACGGCACACCAAGGCCATTTTACTATGAAATATCTAAATAGTAATAAATAATATAAGAACAAACAACAAAAAATATGTAGCGAATTCAAAAAGGAATAACAAAAATAGAATGAAGGATTTATAGGTAAGTCCCCATCCGGGGACTTACCTATAAATCAATATTACTGTTAGGAGATGAAAATCTTATTCAAAATAGATCCATCAAACTTAGGTTATCTCTTGTATCGAATAAATGGTATAGATATGTCATAGAATTTGGGTTGAAAGGTTGAATAAACTCGACGCAAATTTCATCTGCAATATAGCCGTCTTCAGCGGTAACTCAACTATCGTCGACTTTTACTTGTTACTTGCATTATTTTACCGTTTCCTGGTGAAACATTTCAGGTTCAGTCGCAAAGCTCGTTCGCGCTCACTTATTCAGGGACGGTCATAAATATCACTTCAGAATTTACTGTCGACGTTGAAAATAAATGCTCCTCCATCAAAACAAATTCGAAGGCTGGAAAGAGAGAAACATCAGTGTATCGGGCCACCCAAGGCTGGTCGGAGAGAGCGATATGCGTGTATCGTTAAGGTCTTGAGACGTCACGGATCGCTGGAGTTTGCTCACCATGTAAAGCTCTCGTAAATGGGAAATCAATTTGGAGGGCCGCTATATATAAAACGACGAAACGTTTCGTGTCGAAACAGAATGCATGCAAAACGGTTTAATTATAGTTCGCGAAATTTTAGACTCTCCCACACCCGTTATTCCTTCTTATCTTCTTGTTTATTCCCTAACCGTGACACGTTTCGAACGAGTTTGCTGATTTTAAATGGGAATTTTGGCGAAAGGAAGCGTCAGTTATATAAATAACTGGCGTAATTGCCCGTCAAATATGACGGGATTATCATAAAAGTATTCCAAATATATTTGATTTCGATATGAAAAATCAGTAAGATATGCTATGATCTGGTTTGGCTTTCATGCACAATCAAATCAGTGTTTTTGAAAGTTATCTTTGTTTAGATTACATTTTAAAAGTAATTATTAGCAGAGAGGCCAAATGATTGTCCAAATATTTGCTGAAAATAAGAGGACAATCGAAATAATAAGATATAATGCGTAAAGAAGTAGCTGAAATTTGCTTGAAATATTTGAGCAAATTATAAGTTATTTAAAACGCATTGAATTTAACTTAATAGATGAATTATTTTACTCTTATTAACTCGTAAAATACAGGATAAAATGTGAACGAACAGTAAATTTACATCAAAGGTAAATTGTGTTGTAACTTACTATTAACTAAATACTTACATGAACTGCAATGAGTTTTAACTATATTTTAAGATCGCACTTTTCTTTTAACTATATTAGTTTTGAAAAATTTCCAGACAAATCACATTATTTAAAAAAATTAAATAAAAGTCATAAAATGTTATTTTTTCACTCCTATTTTAAATTCGGTTCGAAATATTTGCTGTATTATCAGTTAAAGAAATCCATTGAAAATTACGTGACCCATATTTAGTTTTATGAATTCCCACCATTTGGCAATGGCGCATGATTCAATAGTATAACATTTTTTATAATTATTATTGATATTTTTGTACTGCAGCTCCTTTTAATCCTATACAAATGCTACGTCCTCTTCCTCTTTCTCAGTTTCTGCTCATTCTCATTCTCTTTTCCTTCCTCCTTCCAATTACTTAATACATTCAGTAAATAAGTTAAATCGTTGGATAAAAGTCTGACCCGTGTTAAAGCACTAAATTGTTGCACTTTTATGAGGCCAAGAATAGAATTCAACAATTGGGACAGCAGTGGCCCAATATAAATAAAATCCGTGAAAACGTGAAAAATCGTATTAAAACGTAATTTTTGGAGATATACGAATGAGATTAAAATTTTTCTCTTCGCATAACTAATGTAAGTTAAGTACTTCACCCTTGAAATATTTTAAAATGTAAACGAAAAAGCTCTGCATGTCAAGGAATGGCTTTTTGCGTGATTCATATATGCGATGCGAATTTATAACTCGGGTAAATTATAAATGCATTGCAGAAAAACTATGAAAATAACTATAAAAATAGTTAATTACAAAAAATTTCAATAAGAAGTTAACTAAAAAAATAATGCAAACCACGATTTTAATTATAAATAATTCGGGCGCCTTCTATCTGTCGTACTAAAGCATTCAAAACACACTTTCCTTACGCATATAGTATAAGGACGACAATACAATCTCGAGGTTTAACAATGACACGGTCGGCAAGACAACCTATCTTTAAAAAGCTTAAAATTTTCCAAAAACGAGATCTAAACGCATAACTTGAGCGATTTCGAACCGAAGGCAAAAGTCGACGATAAGAATAAGAATCTTATGTTTATTTTTCTTTAAAATGGTCCAGGTCCGAAGATCGTAGGTCAATTACTTCTAATTTAATTTTGCATAAGAAAAAGCCTGCAAGTAAAAAAAGGTATTTTTAAGTGTTCTCTTTTGAGGATTTCTATAGAGCGTTCCGGCGGACCAACGGACGGACAGACCAACGTACAGAATAAGGATATTATGTATATAATTTGGCGCCAAGAAGAGGAGCGTTCTCATTCTGTTTTGCTGATAAAATATAGCCGATTGAAGCATTTAAATGATGTCTACTGCCAGTCGAACATCTCCACTTCTAGTTTTTTATTTTTTAAATTTGGTTCGGGTAAGAAAATTATCGGTCTTAAGCTACTATTGCCTCAGACGTAACTGCGGGAAACGAAATCAACACTATGCCATTGTGTTTTGGTATTTGTATTTAAGTTACATTTTCCCCTATTGTATATTTTCAAATTCAGAATACGCCTTTCACAAAATAGCTTACCCGTGTATAATTTTACAAAATTTTAGTATTTCATAACTATTGCGATTAAATTAGTCGATTTTGAAAGTGTACCAATTCGCGCATACATTGGGCCTAACTTCCGAGGCGACGCATAATCCTAAATCGCCCAAACTTTGTTCCAAGATATTCATTATTTCGAACTTTTTGCATATGACTTTAATATTTTGCATACCGCGCGGAGCGTTATTTTTTTCCGCGTTTCAGCGAAAAATAATTAAGTATGGAAAAATTTCGATGATTCCAGTTTCAATTTCTCCGCTTTCTATTGATAATTTTGCTTGATGTTACATATCGGTTTTTCATCTCTCTACCCTTCCCACCTCCTCCCTCACTTTTACCTCCGTTTCCCTCCACAACCGCCGACTAACCAACGTACCGACGCGAATCGCCGTCTGGGCCAAAATGTGTTGTGTCCCTAAGGCCCCGAATCATATGAGCGCTTTGTCCGTCGTTGCCCCATTTCGAACATCAACTCCCCCGAGCTCCGGTCAACCGAGCATCAATTGCTTCCGCGTCAAGCGCCGACGACATCAATGGACGCCACCCGACGTTCCGTCGCAGAGACCTTTGAGAGATATTCTGGAGGAGTGATTATCCTTTAACGTAAAGTGTCGCGTCGTTTGGAACTGAACGTTGATGTATCGCCTTTTTTCATTCCAAGAGTCAAACGTATTTGACCTCGGACCGTTGTCTCTTCCCTATTGCTACTCTTTTGTTTATGTTTTCGACAAATTTCGAGGATCAATTTCTTTCATAGACTCAGCAGCGAATATTTGATTTGGAAATTCATAAGCGTGGCGTAGTATTTGATTTTTCTTATGCCTCACTTTACGCCGCCCCTCTATTTTGTTTTTAAATCCTCAAATAGAGCATTATGGCCGTGAAAAAAATTTGACTTCCATATTTTGATAAGTATGCATGTTTTAGAGTTCGTGAGTCCGAAAGAGTGATTTTTTAGTTCCCTCTATCTGTTGACTGTCGTCTTTGGGTAGGAAATGAACGGTTGGGAAGAATATTACGAAATGTCATATTTACATATATTAACTAAAAAAACCTTTCGACGACTAAACAAAAATGCCACGTGGTTCATTCATATTGCGCATATATTTAAAAAATGAAATGAATTCTTTCATTCTTTCTCGCTGGAAAATTCAAGTCAAATTCTAAACCTTCTGAATCACCTCGGATGAGGAAAGTGACGTATACCAACATTTCTGTTTTACGAGCATCGATTATGCGATTATTACATTTCAAATTTAACGACTCCACTTTTTGGGAAAAACCAGATGCGCATTTCCACTACTACTAAGCAGCCGTAAACATTGGCCATTCTTCGACTTTAGACGGTGGATCAGCGAAACGATTGCGATGGCGGCTGCTTTGCAGCCAAAGTTTCCATATGGTTTTTCCAACCTTTTTGTGGCTATTGGAGAAGAGTACTATTTTTTCAATTTGATTTCAGCTCACAAAGTGAGCTCCGTAGTTATTTCTGCCCAAATTGTTCATTAGTAGAAAGAGAGATTAAGCAAGAGTTATATTCCGCTTATGTGTTACTTTATTCGTCATTGACAATGAATGCGTCTTGTATAATTTCTCGCATTCAAGCATCCCGAAGATAAACAGAATAATATGGGCGAAAACTACTTAACAGTACTTTCACCGCATTTAAACACCTTA
This sequence comes from Tanypteryx hageni, assembly GCA_028673005.1. NCBI lineage: Eukaryota > Metazoa > Arthropoda > Insecta > Odonata > Petaluridae > Tanypteryx > Tanypteryx hageni. Next base: position 4,827,911 of record CM054118.1, on the reverse strand, counting down.
ATTTCACCTCCTAACGTTTTTAGAAACCGCGGATATTTTTAAGCGCTGTGGCAATCATAATGTTTATTTTTATCGATATTGAATGCGAATCGAGTTCTATTTGGCGTTGTGTAATTTCGCTTAATTTAAAACCTTCGATAACTTTCCCTCGGCGAAGTTCCATTCGATATCTCGCACGACTGCAAACGGACGATGCACGACCTAACAAGTCTCTCTCCGTTTTATATCGAGGAATTGCGCGATCCTCACGCATTCGTGTTTAACGAAGACTGCGTTCTACACGGTCGGGATTTATTTCATATAGGCTTCACTGGGAAACCTAGACGACATTCCACACTCACGTGAGTCAAATCGGTTTTGTTTTGCTCGAAATTTTCGTGATAATATATCGCTCCTAGATCAACCTAAATTGCGCCGCCTTCGGATTAATAATATCGAACGAATAAAGTTTTTCCATTACGTGGCCATTTCTCGCACGGATTTTTACTAGAGAAATTGAATCTTTGACGTGATTAAGTTACGGAAAAATGATATTAAAATATATCCTCCTTTGCTTACGTGATCGTATATTTCTATCTCATAAATATCACTTTCGTGAAGTAGTAATTTTAAGCGCAACCAAATGTTTATTATCCTGTTTTTTTTAAACCGAGAAACAGCTCGCAGAACAGTCGAACTGTGATAACCAAGAAATAATGACAACTGAGAACAGTTGTATTCCAATCACCCGTGCCATTGTTCGAGTGAAGGCAACATCTACCCTTCTGAAACGAAATATTTGTGAATTCGCCTTCTTGGAAATTGATAGGTTTCTCCATGGACTGGTCGGTAATAATTTTTGCTTCCGATTATTTTTTATGATGAATAAACTTGATCGCATAGTCATTTCCGAGTATCTCTCAGTAAAGCATTAGTTAAGTTCTTTATTGAATGACATTGATTAATGCTGCTTCTGTAATAACGCCGCAACGATTTTTTACAATAAGCTATTAATATAAACAATATAAAAAATAAAAAATGGAACTCCCGATATTTCACCGCCATTTCTGTTGAATAATTGTTTACGTGTTACACTGCTCAACATTTTAATGGTGGAATACATAGTTTTGAGATTGGTTGATTTATCAAAGCGAAAGTAAGTGAAAATATACGTTCTTACCAAAAATTTATTCTATGAAAGAGTTGATCAAGATTTGAAAATAAAGCTGGAAATCATGTTATTTTCCGATAAAATACGATTAAAGAATACGAGACACAAAATGATATGTATACTTATGTATGGTGATGGATTTCTCATTGCCAATTTTGCAGTTTTTTCTCTCTCTCCTCTCACACTATTAAGTCTTCCTACCTCAGCAAATTTCTCGTCAATTCTTTGGTCGCTTTTTTCCTCTTATACTACTTGGTTAATACAGACTACAAATGAATTGCAAGCTTGGCTGCAACGGGCACGCTTCTAATACTATTGAAAACGATCAATACAATCGCCTTGAAGGTTTTGCAATAACCAATCGACGGGACGTGATATTATACTCGCTCCTTTCTTTCACTCTCTTGCGCTTTGCGATAGCATCTGTTCGCGTGCCGCGCGAGGAAACGCATTTCCGGCATCACGTGGAATATTTATGTTCCGTTTGATTGTGGGCGACGCGGTGAATGGCGATTATGATTTTAGCGTCGGTGTCGGAGAAGCGGCGGGATAGGTGATGTTAGGTTAGCCGCCGCCGTCGACGACTCGTTTGTTTCGCAATGCGGTTTCATAATCGTCCTTGCCGACGCTCACATCGCTAAAAAGAGAGAAATAAATTTAGGTCCGTTTATGTGTAATAGGTGAATAAATATACGCATAAACACATCGACGCGAATGTCGATCGATACGATTTTCCTTGTCTACATCGTAGGCTCTCGTATCGGTGTCGAATCGATACGTATATTATTAGGAAATCGATATTGGTTCACTTTTGCGTTGACATCATCAATATCGTATTCTTTGGTGTCAACTTGGATTTGTTACGTCCATAATCCGGAAATCGATATCGGTTCAATTTTGTATACTCTAGTATCGATAGCGAATATATCGATCTATAATCGAAAGATCAATAATGGCTTAATATCAGCCAAACTTCTCTTTTAAAGCTGTAACTGTAACAGCATAGTGCCTTTATGTATTGATTTCTAGCAAGACTATTCCAGTTGACGTAATTGTGTAAGATATTAAGAATTAAATAATCAAGAGAAAGTGGTAAGTGCCTATGGATATTATTCATTAGAAATAAAATTTCTTTCTAATATACTTATAATCCAGGAAAAATGAGGCCCGTGTTTACCACGAGGCAAGCTAGACAAATGGTGGTGCATTTAGTATTAGCTTGTTTTTAATCGCATTTCTCGGCTGATAGCCAAACACAAGCTCATGGGGTGTTCTCTTTGGGGTTTTATTCGGGAGACTATTCAAAGCCCATTGTATTGCCCTGAGTTGTTTATCCCAATCTTTCCCATTCTCTTGGGATGTCATAGTCGTCGCTGTAGCTAATATTGTTCGATTCACACGTTCAGTTTGACTATTTGCCCTCGGTGCTGCTGTTGCATTCTTAATATGTCTTATACCGTTTTCCCTAATACATTCTCAAATTGTTTTGCTGAAAACACTGTACCCTGATCAGTAATCAAATTGTTTGGAGACCCGAAAATGCTAATCACTTCTTCCAAGAAATTACACGCTGGTTTCGTTTCCACAGTTTTTACTGCCTGTAAAATTACATATTTAGTGAAGTTATCTACACACGCAAGAATGTATTTGTTCCTGTTAAAGCTCTCTGGAAATGGCCCTAGATGATCCATGTGAATAGTCTGGAACGGAATCGGAAGTCTCGGTATATTGTGCAATTCTCCCTCTTTTCTACTTGCTGCCTCTTTGTGATAGGCACATTCCACGCTTGCTTTGATGTATTTCTTCACAAACCGTGTCATCTTTGGGAACTAATAATATTCTCTCAAATGTTTCACTGCCTTTTCTTTTCCGTAATGACCCACTTCATCGTGACTTCCTCGCACTACCTTCCATCTAACTGGTTTAGGTACCACCCACAATAGCTTCCCATCTAATTTCCTGTACACTCTCATTTTTAATTTCATAATCGGTGTGTACCTGTTTCTCCTCTGTAGTTTTCGGCTCTCACTTATGCTTTTCACCTTCGGGTCTTGCATCTGCATGGTGAGCATCCAATCTTCCCTGGTTGTCCTTGTTGTCCAAACGTTAAGAGTAGCTATCTCTGGTTCGGTAGGTTCTTTTTTCGGTTGTCATCTACATGTTGCGTCTGTATACCCGGTTTGTACTGTAGCGCAAAATGAAACTCTTGTAGTTTCAACCACCATCGCCCTGTCCTCGGCATTTTGTCCTTCTTAGTCATAGTCGCCTTTAACGCGTTACAATCAGTGAATATTTCAAAGTTCTTTCCAAAAGATAAATTCTGAACCTTTCCACTGACTCTAATACTGCTAACGTCTCCAATTCATAGCTGTGATATCGTGATTCTGTCTCACTTGTTTGTCTACTGTAGTAAGCCACTGGTTTCCAAACCTCTTCTCCTTCTTCTTGTAGCAGCATCCCAGCAATTACAGATTTGCTCGCATCCGTATGTAGCCTATGTTTTGCCCTTGGACCGTACAATACCAGAATAGGTCTCGTGCTAAGTTTCATTTTTATCTCTTCGAACGCCTTCTCTTGCTCTTGCTAACGCCGGGTAATTTTCAATAAACCTAAAAAATGATCCAAGTACACAGAACTGGCGTACCTCATGCACGTTTGTCGGTCGCTTAAAATTCTCTACCACCGCTGTCTTTATTTTAACTGGTCTAGCACCTTCTTGAGTTACCTCATACCCTAGTTAACCTACTTTTCTCTACAATATTTTGGATTGTACTAGGGCATTCGGTATTGGTGTACATACCTAAGTTTTCTTCAGTCAATGCTCTCAAAGATCGCTGGATTTCAGGCAGAGTAAGGCGGTGTTTCAGCAACGGTTTCACTAGCTCTTCACTTAGTTTTATTAAAAATAATGTTCTTGAAAGTGGTTTTTCATTTTTAAGAATATTATGAGCATATATAATACATGAGTTTACACCTGATATGTTCATAATATCATAAAATACCCGTAGTGGCCAATGTATGTTTTTTTGGCCTCAAGAATAGTTTCCGCACATTTAATCTAGTGAATGTGTATTTTTGGGCAGTTTGATACTAGCTTGGCTAGTTCCGTCCCAACCAAGAAAACATCCTCGTTCAGAAACGAGAAAATTGATCTGCTACGATAGTTCGGTGGTAGAATATCCGCTCGGCAAGTGGAAGACCCGTGTTCGATTCCCGGTCATAGCAGACTTTTTTCTCGTTTCAAAATTATTCCCAACTTTACAGCTTATGCCTGTCTGCATAGGACCTTCGGACCACTTCATTCCATCAATTTCTTGCTTGGCCATCTCGCCATTTGAGAGGGAGGAGTTTTCTTCGATGTATCTCTCCGAGGACATCCGTTGGGGCAGTTTGATACTAGCTTGGCTAGTTCCGTCCCAACCAAAGAAAATCCGCGTTCAGAAACGAGAAAATTGATCTGCTACGATAGTTCAGTGGTAGAATATCCGCCCGACAAGTGGAAGATCCGGATTCGATTCCCGGTCACAGCAGACTTTTTTCTCGTTTCAAAATTATTCCCTACATTACAGCTTATGCCTGTCTGCATAGGATCTTCAGATCGCTTTATTCCATCAATTTAAAGAAACACTATCAAATTATTTCCGGCATCCTCATTCTCTAGTTCTTCTAATACTTTGGCTACCTTCGCACTAAATTCTGGATCATCCGGTGAAAATGACATCCGAAAAACCACGTAAATATAGACTAGGCACAGTGAGGCACAATTTACTACTTTCTAATAATAATAATACATGTAATGCAACTACACATCTTTCTGAGCAATAAAAAAAGTAAAAACATATAATGATAATCTTACCAAAAATGAAAATAGTAACGGCTCTATAAAGGGTCGTATTTTTCACGGCAGCACTAAGAAATCCGACACTTCCACAAGCTGTTTCCAGTTAAAACCTGTAATGAACACTAGCGATTTGCAACATTTCTATAGCTAATAGAATGAGGTTTCATATTTTTGAAGACTAAATTCATATCGGTGCCGAATTGACGAAGAAATATGTTTTTCATCGGAAAAAAACACATGCTCAACAATAAATAACTTCATCTACCATAGCAACCAGGACAATGATTTTCAATGGGAATTGGCAATCCGTATTATAATAGCATTGATTTAATGCTTTTTAATAGGGAAATTCTTATTGTCCCATTGATTTCAACCAAAGACGTATACATATACACATAATTTTAAAATGCGATAAATATTATTAAATAAAAGAACATTACTCCTTTCGATTATGGAGGTTGATGAACTGTATATTATAATAACTTTATTTTAGTGCTTCTAAAGAGAATCAGTGTATTGTATTATAACGCAATTGATTTAAAACTACCATGTAAGGTTAAAACCACGTCAAAATCAAAAACAGAAAATATTAGATAAAAATCTGCCATTAGTTAACATAGGGAAAATGAATTCCAATGTGTAGACCAATGTAAAAGGAATGCGCAGTTGTAAAAGGAATACGATAATAGGATTCCATAAGGTGGAAACGATAATTAGCACAGAGGCGAAATATTTTGAATTAAAAAAAATATTTCTAATAATGAAATATCTCTCGACAAAATTAATCGTTTTTAAGGTGAGATGAAATGCTTCCAGATTGCAAGCCGCTTCTACTAGTTATTATTATAAATAGCTTGCCATTGCCATTGAAAAGCCCGGGGTGCTTCCCCGGTGTAGAAGCCGATCCGGTCGCTGACCACTTCGGCTATGAAAACTGAAGCCTTTCTTTCACGGTATTGCCTCCATTAGCAACGTCACCTATGGGATAATTCCCCACCATAGACAGGGATTGCGTACGACGAATTTTTTGTCCATAATGTTCATAAAAACAATTTTTTGAAGTGTGAAGACGGTGCAACTAAAACTAGAAACGTTAAAACTAAAAACATTGTGCAGGTGGCGAGCCACATCCGGCCGCATAACATTAATAACAGCTAATTCTAAACAAAATAAATTATGACTGTGTTAGTTTGGGGCGTGGGCATTAGTCTGGTTCAGGTGGCAGAAAGAACTTCCGTGCGGTTACACACACACATATATAGACCTTTCTTACAGAGGAGGAGTAACATATAACATATATATAAGAGGATACTAATGTTTAGACACTTCCAGAGGAGTGAAAGACTCGAAATTTTTTGTTGGCAGATCTATGCGTAAAACCGACTAGAAAAAACGAAAATCTTGAATATTTTCAACAATAAATCCGCTAAAAAAAATTTGCGTCTGCCGCTATTCTGGAAGTGCCTAAACATTAGTATCCTCCTATATATATATATATATATATATATATATATATATATATATATATATATATATATATATATATATATATATATATATGCGCTACTAGTAGAAGGTGCTTGCATTCTGCAAGCGTTTCATCTCACCTTGAAAGAAAACATGAACTTTTTAGGAGATATTTCATCATGGGAAATATTTCTTTAATTCAAAAGATTTCTCTTCTGCACCAAATTTCGTTTTTTCCTTATGGAAAAATGATGGAGTAAAACAATCATTAATATTTGCAATTTTAGGAATATTATACTTTTTCCACATTGGATTAATAATGCCACACATTTCTGCCAAATTTTAAATGTGTACCACATTTAGAAGTGAAATAACATTTATCTAATTGTTTAAATTTATATAATTTTTAGCATCCGCAATAAGAATTTCATGGATACATTGAAATGTTAATCGTTTATATAGACTAAACTCTAAATAACTTTAAAATGTCAGGTCTTTAAGTCGCCCCGCAATAAACATTAAAAGGGGTTGATTATGAAACTAAACGCGTCGGTACAATAGATCTAGCCTGGAATACTTGAGGGAGGAAAACGCTCATTTCTTCGCAAGAGGTTTCGCCGCATATCTTAATTTGCGCAAGTGTAACCGCGTTTGAAAATGCTCGCTTGTATGGTGGAAAAGGTCGCATGACCCTAGTAAAGGTTTTTACGCGCGCAAAAAACGACGATTTCATTCGTCTGCGAAGACGCACGAAGATAGTTCATGTTTGTGTATAACAGTTAATCGTAGCGTTTGATAGTAAATTCAATATCTATTAATTATGATTTTGGTCTCGATGGGATTGACTATTACGCCGAATATTTCCAATTTTACTTTGGTTTTAAAGGGAGAAACGAGATTTTCTTATTAATTTGGCATGGCAATACACATCGATTTATGCTTTGGTTTATGAAAGGATACCTGATCCAAGAGTATGTTATGTATATGGAAGCATATAGGTAGAGATCGTTCATACATGACAAGAGTATAATTAAATAAAATTTCAATTAATCATAGTATTTGTCCAATATGATGAGAGAGCCAAGAACGAAAGCTTACAGAATCTTCAGGGATACACAATAGTATTTAGTCATCGTGCACGTATATATTCGTCCTTGTACGAAGAAATAGGATTTTCTGAAAATTTTCTGTTTTTAGTTAAGGTATGCGAATATATTTCCTTGCATTTAAAGCGGCTCAAGTCAGCATCTGTATATTGAGATAGTCGTACAATTAACCTTTTAAAAATACCATTTCTGCCATCACCAGTATGTTGGAAGCATGTAGATGTGGTGTCGGATTTAAGTATCGCAGCTCTTAATCGAGTTGGTTTTTTAACGACCGTTGCACTTCATGGCATTGGTTTAAAGCACTTTCACGCGGGTTGCTATTAAAAAAACAAACGAATGCTTCGGTTCGCTTCGAGTACGCGGCCTAAAAGACTGCTAACGTTGGAACCCCAGCCAGTTTCCAATAGTTGCGATTGCTAATCGCTAAATGTAAACAGTTGCTTGACATACCGATAAACTTTTAAAACGATTTGCGTAACGTCCCATTTGGTCGTTCATAATAGCATCTGCCTGTCACTTTTATAATATCTATTTTCGTGTCATGCCGAGAGGTCATGTGCGCGAATAAATCACGGGTCCGAAAACTTTCTTAACGAATTTATTGAGATCGAGAAAGAGGAAGTAGGAATGGATATTTTTAAAGAGAAAGCATAGGGAATTGAGGATTATTGCTACTTTCGATTCGAGGAAAATCTGACGCGCCGGCGATGGTTTGACCTTGCAGGCTATTTATTGTAGCTCGTTTGGTATTTATAATTTTTCGGAAAAATGCTTAATCTTCTTAACCATATAGGTATATTATGATATTCCTAACAGGACATTAGTATTGATGCTTCATCTCGTGATTTTGGTGCTGAAATAATTTTATTTACGCTCAAAATTAATCGAAGATTTCAACGCCCTTCGTAAAAATAATCTTCACTCATTCGTGTTAGTCGATCATAACTCCCTTATTGCTTTGAAATTCGGAGAAAACGAATGTCGTCGGAATCGCTACGATTTTCTATTCAATTTCAAAAATTATTAAGCCCCAGATGGTTATGGTTGAGCATATGTGCGGTTAAATTCACGACACATAATCGACTCGCAAACTGGATTCATGGAAAGCGTAATCAAGCTGTAGTATAGAAAAATATGTTCGCGTATGTCGCAACGCAGTGATTTTAATAATTCCATAATTGCGAGAAATATCAGCGCATTTGCGGAATGATGTAAAGCGTTTTGACGAGGTAGAATCCAATAGATAAGGGGAGGGGGAGAAATTCGTCGAGCATTAGGCTCGCAAGAGCGCTATTATGCGGCCCGCACAGCCGTTATGGCAGCGATTTCCAAACATTGCAAAGCCGCACCCCCCCACATACGAAAAATGCTATTTGCGCCCCATTTCACTTAAGAAAACCGTCTTTGCACCCCCCTCTCTATCATGTTCAGTCAAAATTCATAAACAATACCTACTGGACCAACAATTGGAGTTAATATAACCACCTAAAGGAAATATGGAGGCAAACGATACGCCCTAGCCAATTAAGGACTGCATATTGCAAGTCTCATAGTTAGGATGGCTATACGGATGCCAAATATACGTATAATATTTTGCGCCCCCCTGATCTATCCCCCCCCCACTCGGGGGGTCGCGCCCCACAGTTTGGAAAGCACTGCGTTATGGGAAGGGAACCATTAAATTCAATACGGATAATTTCATGCTTGTTGCTTGTGATTATGGCGGAATAATATTCTCTAGTGAGGTTATGGCGCAATAATATTCTCTAGTGAAGTTATGGCGCTAAAAAATAATTTTTTATCGTTGTTTACCGATAAAAGTCTTTCGTGTAACTTCTTGTGTGAACTCGGAAGCACTTGCAACCGATATAATGCGGTTCGTCTCGTAATAAGTTTGCCCTCCCCGCTGTATGAGATGAAGGTATTTCCTCTAGCAATTTAAAGGTTCGACAAAACTAGGTACGGAATTCTGACACAAAGTATGCGTCTTCAGTGGCAATCCACCAATTACCGAGTCTTTTATCTCATTTCATAGATAACGATAGCTTCGTTTCGTGTTAGCACCGCGAAGTTAATAATCATTCAAAATATAAGGAGAATTTTCATTGTTTAGCGGGTGTATATTGCGTTGTGTATTGTATGTCCGTTTTAACTCGCGAGCAGATCGGTAAAAGGTGGCGAAGTAATTACGGTACTGCTGGAAATATCATCTTACCTCGCAATCGGTAAGAAAATCATTACACTGTTTATATGGCATTTAATAAAATAAATAAAAATCTTCGCCCGGTATGGATGTGTGCAAAAACATTCAATTTGAGGCTCGATCCATTTTACCGGATTCAATTATTTGATAAACTTTCGTAATTGCTCAAATGGAGTTTTATATTATTTTTTGAGTGGCGTATTCGATAAAGAATCAAGTTTAATTGCGGTCGGATACACAAGCACTTGTTCGGACATTTAATTACGTTATTAATGGGAAATCGTATCAAGTATGTTTTGTATGCGCTTGGGTTACGTCACGCTTCTTTTCTGTTAAATATTTTTTCTTCGAATTTCATAAATTTCAGATGCAATTACGGCGTTTAATCTTACAAATCGACTTAAAATTATCGTTTCAATAAATATTGACTTTAATTTCCTAGCAAAAATTTCCTTCGATACGAAATTTATGCCCTCAAAGTGATCGACGCGTAGAAAGCTAGCAGATAAAATATAAGTACAGATTTACGGCTGCTTTTAAATTTACATTACCTATTTTCCTTACTTTAACCGTCCTAAATTAAATTGAACATTCTCGAGATTATGTCATACATTATTTCGATTGTGTGTTTTTTCAATGGCTGCTAAGCTTTCGTAATTTAAAAAGAATTTGGAATATAATTTTCCGCTGGTCGTTTATTTTATAATTATCGCTTTTGGAGAGAACGAGTTCGAAGTATGAGATTTATTTTCATCTGCAGATAAACGGAACTTTAATTGCATGTCGTAGGAAAAATATTTCAAATTAATGGCTGCCTGGATGACGTTAATGTAAATATTTGATTTTATATACACTGCCTATGATTTTATTGGCAATAGATGACCTAGATGGATCTCAAATGGTCGATGTCGTGTTTTATTTAAAAATGCTTCGGAACGCTAAAAATGTAAGAAAAAAAATCATTTCAGCTCTATCGTTATCAGAAGATCACTTAATAAGTTGTCACTTAATAAATTGTCATTTAAAGTAATCAGTTGTAAGGGTTTTTTGCGCGATGAAAGATTTTCTTCGGCCGCGGACACTTCAAAAAAATACATCTTGTTGTCATCGCGACCTCGTAAATAAAACAGCTGAACTTTATCACTAAACAATATGGAAATTGTAATAATGCAAAACTCCCCGTCTTGTTTTTAAAGGAGCAAAAAATCTTTTTCTAATGTATTTAAATGGCGAAAATATCAAAGGAAAAATTTTAAGCATAGATAAATTATTTAAAACTAACACCAAAGAAATTGAAAATATAACGATAACAGGAAGAATTTACACCGCAAAAGCCGCAAAAAGAACGAACGAGCGCGTATTACATGAAAAAATATTGATTAATTTATTAATAAAAATATAAACTGATGAATAGCATAGCTGAGAAACGAACTTCCAAATTTTCATCCTCAAAGAGACCTTTTCTATCAGAATTTCAGTATTCAATTACGATGGACGGAGAGAGAGTAACCGCTTAAAACCCATTCCATAAAAATTGATAAACATCGTAATAATTTAAATCGACAACAATAACGAAACCCATATAAATTTTAAAATATCATGTCATCATAAGTATTTAAATCAAATTCGGATCTTTTTATCGCCGTATTAAAAAGAAAGAAGGCACTCATTACAGCTTCTAAATATATACTCGTAGTCCGACATTGCTCCTGTCGGACAATATAATCCCAAATTTGAGAATATATATTGTTTTTCTGCTATTTGGACTTGCAAATACATACGCGCCTTTGGATCAATGGCGCGGTTCATTCCGTCTCACTTATCCAGTCCTTTTTTCCTCCCTTCTCGTCTGCCTCCGTAAACCTCTTGACCTCTCTAGTGCATCTGGTCTCCGCCTTTCCACCCCCTCTCTCCTTCTTCCATATCTTCCTTCACAAATGTCCTCTTCCATCTCGAGATCCCATTTCGCGCAGACGAGTAGACCACCGCGGCGAAGCATTCCGGAGCGCGACGCCACGCATTGCATTCCATCCCTAACCTGGCGCCCCCGCTCGAGATAAAAATCGAATGGACCGAAGCCATAAAAAAACCAATATAATGGGTGTCCAAAGGAGAAGAGATGAGGTTGGTTGAGGGGGTGGCGTCATTTGGAATCAATTTTTAAAAATTCTGCTGATACGAATCTCTTTCGCACGGTTGAGTTTTTTTTATTCTACGACCAGACGACGATATCGAGAAGGAACGCGGCGTAAAGGAGTAAACGAATCAACAGTTCAGTTTGCTCCGAAGCCTTGGCATTATTGTTACTGCCTTAGCTGTATATTTTTTTAAAGCGATGCTGTATGTGTTAATTATCCAAATTTTTACAGAGCGTATGTCTTAGGTAGATTAATATAATTGCGCACGCATGAGAGAAAGAGAGGGTTAAAATTGACCCGTACGAGGACCTTTTTCGACAGAAAGGTTACTCTCCAAAATTATGGATTGTGCGCGTAAAACATTTATAAATAGGACGAGTATGATTACTATATTGATAAAACAATAGGTTTGCCGTGTTATATTTAATATCATTACTACACGTGGTTCCGAGAGTCTTCCTACTAAATTTTCTTTCCTGTGATCTCTGAACGAATGGACGTCATTTACTGTGTGTGGAAAAAGTAGATATAAAGTTAGTCATTTATTTATGTATTTATTTACAAATTATTAAATAATTTAACTTCTTCTTAAGAAATGACGAAGCCTGAATTTTACCTTAATGCCCTAGAAAAAAGAATCATTGAATTTAGAAGACACGAGGGAATTAAGTGGCGTGATTTAAAAGTAACTCGCCGATTTATATATAGAAATGGAGCGACCATATTGAGAGGGGTTATGACTTTTATTCAAAAGAATAATTGTATGGATCCCGAAAGACATTAAAGAGAAATGTAAGATGGAAAGAAGAGGGTTATCGCAAAATTCAGCAGCCCTACTTGGAGGAGAAAAAACAATCGATTTGTTTCGTTGCCTTTTTCGTGATTTTTAAAATAAACAATCGAAGAAATATTAGTTGTTCTCTGTCTTAATATTCAAAGTCATATCGTAACTTTCTTCTATCGTTGATTCATATAATCATATCTCTCACAGAGTTCGTTTATGCGAGTTTAAAACAAGGGATCTCGACTACTTTTATAGTGAATTAATATTCAGAGCCAATAAAATATTATTTTAATCGTAAGAAACCCATTTTAATCTTTTAATTCATACAGTTAAGTACAGTATAACGCGTATTATTGCTGCTATAGTTGTTTTAAACGGATAGAATGCAAGCTAAAGGGACACCCTCTTGTTTCAAGTACTTTTCTTTACGAGTCGCGATGAAAATTGAATGTCTGAAAATGGCAGGGTAATTGAAACTGCTTTATAACGGCTCACTGAAGAATGTAACAGATGAGGTTGTCACGAAAAATTTGCATATAATTATCCTGCGATGGTTAAAAATCAGTAATGATGGTTTTCATGGTAGTATTAAATATTTCACTTCTTGGTTCAACTAATTTGGCCGCTTATGGAAGGTGCACAGTCGGAGAAAACCGAAATATAGTCGTTAGCAGTATTTAATTTTCGGATAAAACTCTTGTAGACCCATAGGAAACAAAGTCGTACTTCTATAACAATTTTCTCTAAGTGGCGACAAAAATGGAATTTTAGAACTTTAAATTCACCGTATATTGGCGGGAAGAAACGTACCCTTAGAATAACCGGAAATTCGATCTGCATGATATTCGAGTCGAGATTTATCGAATGAACTTCTGAAGTTTTGAAATGTCGAAAAAGGTCAACGTCATCATTTCTTTGTAACACACTAAGGTGTCGTGTGTTATCTATCGCTAAATGTCGATTCATTTCTACTCCGAGGGCTTAAAAAGCCGATACGCTTTATTTTTACAGCGACCCGCAAATTAAATAATCATCTACGCCAGGGTTTCTCAAACTATCTGAAGCCACGTAACCCTTAGACTCATATTATTATTATTTAATGGAACCTCATGAAGCTTTCGCGGAAACCGAGAGTTCCGCGGAACACAGTTTGGGAAATCCTGATTTACGCCATTATATGGAAATGTTCTATCGAGCCATTTGTCGCATTCGCGTTGTGTTCCGCGAAACTCCTTTCTGGCGATGCGCACGTTTATCTGTTTATCGGCATACCCAGACGACAACACCCGAGTCTATTAACGCGAGCGTGCTAACAACGAAATAGCGAAATCTCGTGAACGTTCTTCGTCCCCTGGATGGGAATCGAACCCCGGCATCGGGAGGATAAATGCCCACGCCGTCACAGATGGCATCCGGAGGGAAACCCGCGACGGAAGCGCGGTCGTCATAATAATCTCCGGCACATTTCACGACCCTCTTCCTAATTGAGTTATCGGGTTCGCTCCAACGACCGAAGTGGTGGTGCTGGAGGGTTAAACGGAGATAACGAGGGTGTAATTTTTCCATTTATTTAAATGGCGTTCGAAATGGTTTATAGCTCTCATTTGTGAACGCTTTTTTCCCTGGTTTATATATGCCTCTGGGAGACGTCTCTCCCTTCCACCGCTTCTCTCATTCATTCCTTTCAAGCGCAGAGTTCCCAGGAAATTTGAATGATTTAGGGAACGATTATCTTGATTTTACACAGGTTTCTATCTGTATTTCGGCAAATAAGTTAAACTATTTTAAGGAATTTTAGTAGATTTTATAGTTGGCACTTTTTTAAAAATCGCTGTTTTCACTTTGTCCGTACATCCGTGCGCAAAACTTTGAAGCAAAAAGAAGCTAAGATTTACAGGATAGTTTCGGCTTGCGACGGACATTAACTCTATTGATTTTGAGTTTCATCCATCTGACTTTTAGAGGGATTAAAAAAACCCTTATGAATAGTCTACACAGGTCTGTTGCTATGTTTTGTTTTACGTTGCTACACCAATAAAAACGAAGAGTAAATATGTACTTAGAATTTGCTTTTGAAAAGAGATAAAGATCGCGTTACAACTGCTTCAAAGCTGTGAGGTATGTTTTAAATAACTTTTGATTGATTTTGTGTTTTACATTTAGGAGGGAGAGAAGGTCGAAGATTCCGAAAATTTACGTGAATATTCTAAAAAAGTTCTTTTGGAATCTGTTTTTGCAGTTATTTATTAACTTCTTAAAAATTAGTTCCAGGTATATACCTTATTTATCCGACTATAATACGAGCTGAAATATAAGACTGCCCCCCTGTACAGAAACTAATTAAGGCGAATCATGTTTTATAAATAAATTGAACAAAATTGTGAATTATTTCTTATTCAAATCGCTAAAAATTGTCATCTGATTTGCAGCGCAAAGATAAATGTGATTTAAACCATGTTATACTTTATTTATTTATTTATTTATTTGTTCGCGAGTATAAGACGCACCATAACCTATAATTGAAAAAAACCTCGCCTCATAGTCTGGTAAATACAGTATGTACTCATTCGTTCATATATCGATAATTAGATTGCCTATTTATTTAGCCAACGCCTGGAAATGATCGAGTTATTGAGCTAATTGAGATGGCAACCATTGACTTACAGGTCAATGGAACATCAATGAAAATATAAGGACCTCATTGCAGAGAGAAGAATCCCATCGAAGTCTCTATGGGAGCGATTTATGTGTCCGGTCGTTTTCATCGCAAGCTCGTCGTACACCAGGCGCTCATTGTTCCTTTTAAGAGTCCATATTTTCAAGACGGGTACATGTTTATCAGACATTTTTATCGTTACATGATCCTTTGATAAGGTGTTCCTTTCTAACTTGCTCAATAAAACCCTTTCAAGTTCGGCTTAAGTATAAGTTGGTTTTTGTTCTTGACGTCTGTAGTAATGCGAAGAGAAATGAATGTTTACAACAACGCAATGTATATAGACGTATATATGTACTTCAGTAGCTCCCGCAATTGTTCATCATGTGGAAAGGTTATAAAACGTGATAAGAATTTCTATGATATTTTTTCTGCGATTTCTCAAGAGTTCTCACCCTACAGATGTGAAATGTAGCTGGGGTACGACAGTTTCTGTTGTACTAATCACTTCCTCCGTCAACGAAATTTGTACTGTTCTAAAATAGTAGTATTTGTATTTTGTAAGGAAATGAAAATCTCTTCTCGGGAATCCTAATAACTCGATATTCATAAGTTTTCGTAATTGAAGGAAAAATCTCGTGTTTGATGTGGATTTTTAAACACTCTCGGAATTGGACAGAGATTAAAGCAAAATTTATATTTAAGTTTACTTATCGTTCGAACTTAAGCACCACTAGAGGCATTCCAAAATTAGTTCATTATAGTAGCAATTACAGCCACTGCCATTCTCGTTCCCTGAAAGATTTGTACAGGCGACATTAGTATCTAGTTTCAGACACCCTGCATATTATTCTAGGAAAAAGTGCAAACAAATCGAGTTAAAACGACGCAAATGACTTTTAAATCCTTTCATGATATTCGTTCTAGCGTTTCCTTTTGAGAAAAGTGCTATTAAAAATGTCTCCAATCGTGTAGGTGGCGCTAATTCCCTATACACGCGTCGCGACTTACTCATTTAAATCTTGACGCAATTCCATCTGAACTTTTAGTTTTCTCTTAATTTCCTCCAACGTGATTGCAATTCTAAATGAGTAGGTAAGGATTTCACAAGAAAAGGAGGAAATGAGAATGAGAATGCGAGGGACGAGTGGAAATAAGCCAAATTAACACTCTTAATACGAGATGTCTTCTCGAGCCGTTCAACTCTTTCTAAAGTTCATATTGATGCGTGTCGAGTACCCTCTTAAACAGACCGATAAAAAAATCGGTCAGTCGTCATAAATGGCTCTTTTCAGTTTTTTTTCTCATGTTATTCAAATCCATTTAGTTCCTATCGCTCGCTTTAAGTGTCCTGGAGACAGTTAGTCGCTATAATCCGTTCATGATACGGTCAGAAAATGTGCGGCCCGGGTGTCGCTTGCGTTTTGTTTTATTCCGTCTTCTCTTCTCTCTCACCCTCTTACACTCCTCTCTCTCTCATTTATCTCAATACATTCAATGGCCCCACGTACGTGATAAGCGAAAGCTCGGATTCAAATTTCAGTTAGGTTCCCGCGAAACGTACGTAACTTCTTTCCTGATAACGCGGACCCTCGATCTTTTTTCGCGAATGCGTGTGTATGTATGTAAATATATGGGTTGCTTCTCAATTGGGTGACTCGATTGTTTTTTTTTTCCTCCTGGACGACAGCGTCTCTTAAGGGCTGTTTTAAATCACTCTTGAGGCAGTGGTGACGAAGTGACGCATCCGAATGCATGTGTCGGAGTATTTATCGAAACCTAACTCGCGATGAGCTATATGTTAAACTAATAAGTGATATGGAGAGATATGTTCGTCCGGATTTTTTTATCTGCGTGTGTGGTTTATTGCGCCGTCATCCGAGTGGTGTGAGGCTAATTAATCAAATAAGACAAGTCAAATACTCGATTTTTTCTATTGTGGCCTGTGCTTCCATTCGTGATTATTTTGACTGTCTAGCTATTTAACAAGACGGAAAAGTGCCGTCCATAAATGGAATACACAGGGATTTCAAAGGCGTTCTTAATGAGAAATACGTATGTACGGTGTCGAAAGATTAGGTGGTTCTCGAATTTTTATCCCCGAAACTAGTCTCGGACACTATCTTATTGTAAATGTTGTTCTCTATCAAAATAAAATTTTTAATCTATACCTCACAGATAATATAAGAGAATAGGAGATAAATATATGGATTTTTAATTGTTGTTTGCTGAGAGAACCGTCTTAACGATCGATGCAAACAAAATATTCGATGTTTTGCTCTGGATTTTCTCGAATTTTTTTCACCGAAACCATAACTCGTAATTACGTGGGCTCGCGGACTTTCTTGTAGTAAATGTTGTTCTATATACGAATATTTTTTTTAAATCTATACCTTACGGATCATATAAGAGCTAGGGAGATAAAAGTTTAATATTTCATTGTTGCTTGACGGATGCCATTTAACGAGATACGAGTATAAGTTTATTAAAGCAATTATGTAAAGTGGAAGTTCTAATTGAAATCACAATTGGGCGATAAATTTTAATAAAGATCACTCATACCTAATTAAACTAAAATCCGTCCAGCGGTTTAGGAGATGAAAGTTACGACGGACGGACGGAGCAGACGTGCCCATAAGGCGTTCCGCTATTACCGCTTCGCTGGTAAATAACGTCTCAAAATGTCGAACGCGGATCACGCTGTTTGAAGGCAACTCCTATGGATGCAGCTAAGTAAATTGCGTGCTGACTTCGACGACTTAATCGACGCATTAATCGTTTTCAATTTTGTTTATAGTGTTTTTCATTTGAGTTGGCGAGTCAAATTTTGGCCGTACTCGGGACAGCTCGTGTGCTTCCGCTGCTAAGAGGAGGGGTACTCCCTCTTAGCAGAAACCTCATGCTAGACGTTGCCAGGTCCACACCGGAACACACGTAACGTTTGACGGGCATTTAAATGGAATTCGCGAATGTGGCAACACAGCACACTCTGACACGATGTTACCACTAGGGAGACGCGATGGAGAATGAGCTTTCGATTGCTTGGGTTCTCCCTCCTTCTATCCTGTTGGTTCGCTCAGTGTCTCGCCCCCGTCTACTTTCTCTTTTACCTCCCCCTGTTTACTGTCACCGAGTGAAGCTACTTCTTAGGAAAATGTGCTTGTAGTCCACTCGTCGGTTTAATTGAAAATAGGAGACGCCTATTTTATTTATTAGCTGCTCTGTTTATTACACAAATATTCTAGCACCTCCCACCGGATTGTTAAAATCCTCTCACGCCTTATTCTCTTTGGTCATCTCCCGTCTATATTCTTATTACAAAAATTTTACGTCAATCGACTAGCCTCGGTAGCGCAAGTTTCATTCTTAAGGTCGTGAGTTCGATCCTCACCCGGGGCAAAATTTTTACCGCCGGCTTTGGCAAAGGGATTGTGTACACGCTAAAGATAAACAAATGAAAAGAAATAAATACATAAAAGTAGAGCAAAATACGTAAGTATAAGTATTAAATAAAAATATATGAATGAAGGTAGTTAAATTAGGCATCCAGCTGCAAGCAAAAATGGTTGCCATGTCACTGCGTATTGCAAACGCCGATGAGAAACACCTCTATAAAAAGGTTATGACGATGGCACGTTTCCTTTTTCGGTGCTCACTGCTAAGGTATCGTCAATTAACAGATGATATAATTTATGTGACTTATTCTGTATGGTCTTCTTTTCATTCATTTCGCGTAGAGTGAAATTTTTTTCTTTCTCGGGTGACGTTCCTTGGAATTTTCTCCTCCTACTTTTCGGACGTCGGCGCGCGCGAAGCCGTTGACAGTTGGCGATCGCCGAAAAGCTCCGAACATTTGTATATGCTGTCGCGCCGTTTCCTTTGCGCCAATGGTTCCCATATGCGTAGCCGCCGGGTGCTTTATCAGGGCTTATCGCGAACGCGTTGTCAATTTTATGACCAGGAGATGAAAATCGGGTCCCTCGATTCCAAAACTCATAAATTAATGCAGCCGAAGTGATATAGTAGTTCTTGTTGACAGCCTCCTGAATCTAAAAAATCTATCAAGATTGTTATATGTAGATGAACGTGTTGTGTGTGTGTGTGTATTTATATATAGTATACTCGTGTATGGAGAGAAATTTTGTTTACTTTCTTGTCAACTCAACACAACATATAAAAGTTGTTTCTTCATCAATCAAGACGCTTGAAAACCTCTGTATTTTGACGCGGCTCAAAAAGACTTGAACATTTTTCGTCACAGTTTAATTTTCATAATGAATTTTGGTTGACGTCGATCGTTAATCTTATAAAAATGTTTTTTCTATAGCATTTTTTCTAGTGGTAACTTCAACGTTGAATTTTCGTGTGGGCGTATCTCTGATGTAAATATTAATTACAATCATTCGTATTTCAGAATAAGCAATTAAGTATCAAAATTTGAAAAACTAAGCATTTTGTCTTAGAAATCTCCAATAGCCATACAAATGTTATGGCTGTTTGAGATAGATACCTAAATAATGGACTCAACTTATGATACCTAATTGCTTGGTCTGTAATTTATTTTCAGTTATAATACGAGCTCGATAATTTTCTAGTGAAACGATGACTCGTACCCAACCACCGAATATAACTCGCAGATAATGATGAAAATTCAGATTAAAGGCACAAAAAACACGTCGTCTTTTAGTTTGTGCGAATAGCTCTAACGCCGCTTTCGATTTTTCTATACACGCGACGATTAGTCGCTCGGAAACGAAACCTTCTCATCCGGGCCAAGTATATTAATCCGATAGTATGCGGATTCGAAACGGAGGACCAAAACGTAATAGGGACTCCGACGCGAAATCGAAACAGCTGAGAATCGACGATCCGCGAGTTTTATTTTTATTCGGGACGGATGCGAGATGCTCCGGACGACGTGACGGATGGACTGGGGCCGTTCGGTTCGGCCGTTCCAAATCCGTTTAGGATTTCAATTCCCGCACGTCATCCGTTTCGCAAATCCGTTCCGTGGCGCATAGGTCGAATCCGGCAAAGCTCTTCCCACTCCCTCTTCCTCCTTTCCTCCCGTACTTTTCCCTTCGCCGACGTGATGTATCTATCCCCCATTCTCCGTGATATCGAAAAATGCCGCGTGGGTCGTTATGATCTCGCGTTTCGGGATGTCGTGAATCGATAAGACCGTTAGGATTGATTGATGGGGAGAAGGAAAACTCGAAGACCGGTCATTGGGTTTTAAATTTGGTGCAGTCGTGCGGAGTCGTTTGTCGATTCTCTACCTCTCTCATCTTCGAGAGTTATCGAATCACGACGCTAGTTTCGTTACTCGTTCCTTTTCCGAAGCTATCCGCGTTTCAATAAAAAAAGAAACTTCAAAAATTTTGATGATAGCGCTGAATGTTAAATTTTGTCGTAAGTATGCCTCATGTTGCGAATTTCAACGATGTTAAGATTGCATCACTGAATTAAAATGGTGGCTAAATGCGTCAGGGTATGTGGGCAGTCATACACATGCGTGCCTTCTTATAACAAATCCAAACATAAGCACTTAATTATTTTAAAAATTACGAAAATACATAACTCGGGTATCTCCAATAGCCACAACAAGATTTGAATCTACTTTCGGCAAATTACCGCTGAAGAAGTCTGCATTTTAGCCGAAATGCGCATTTGGTTTATCATAAACTTGTTCTGCCTATTGGAGATACCTAAGACAAGTACTTATACAATATACTTTATAAACCATGTTTTCATTCCTTAGTGTAAAATGTTTTTTCAAGAATGATTGCTGATTGAGTCGTTAAACGGTCTAGTGAACCACATGAGCCTCTCATCCATTAAGTTACCTCAGTGATAATTGATTCTCAAAAAGTAGCTTAGGGAGTAACCCTGATCATTTGGATTGATTGGATTGGGTTAGACCCATCAAAGGAGTTTAGTAACCAGTTTTTACGTAACGATGGCCATTTAACTTCTTTATCCGGCAATAAAATTCAGTGAAACTCCGGATTAAACGGGAGGCGAATGAACCCGGCGAACACGCGTTCTGAAATAAGTTAGAATTTTCTATGATAACATCTATTAGGAGCTCCATTTTTATGCACACATTTTCTGGCCACTTTTTAAGCATATTTAATTATTCATCGTGTGATCATAAAATCGCTCTAATGTCAAATACAACGAGGTCGATTATTTCGTTTGCGGGTCACATGTTACACGAATCCGAACATTTAATAAAAATAAAACTTGATCATTGTTCATTCGGATGAATAGGACACGTGACTTGTTACAGATTTTTTAGAATCGCTCATCGGTTTGTCTACCCGTCCAGCTGTCTCGCTGTACGGAAAATATCTCTAAAATCCTTCATTCAGAAAAAACCATATTTTCAGAATAGCTTGGCCTGTATGAGAGATATAAGTGGTAAAAAGTTGATTGGTCTAGGATCAGCTGCTGGAGTGTAATCGAAAATAGTTCGCTAAATGTACATGCTGCTACAAATGTAGGCAACCAACAATACATCGGAACTACGATGGAAAGATTCCAGTCGATGAAAAAAGTGCTGTATCTAATTTGCTCTGAAATTCCTCCCTCACTTGTTTTTTACGTAAATGAATTTGCATGGTACGTAACAGATGTTTTATAGATTTTTTCCTTTAAAATGTCATCCCTCGGATTTATTATTCTCGTTTCCCTATTATTCGTACTTAAAACCGGTCCAAATAACACAGATAGTCGGGGTGTTCAGTTACTTTTGTAACTTTTAGTTGCACTATATCTTATGGATTACATTCGTAGCTCGCCAAGAGTGGACATTGGCTAAGGATGAAAAGATCTCTTTCGACTTTTAAAGGACCGCTTAAGGAATTTCTACGCGACCTTAGGTGATGACACTTTGTTCGCCCTCTTGACGAGATTTATCGAACCTCTTTCGGTGACGACGAAAGTTACATGCGTTCTTCCCTGCACGAAGGTGGCGATGGAACGAGACGAGAACGCTTTCTAGCTCGTTCAAGCTGACAGTCAAAAAGCGTAAACTTTATCGCCTTCCTGGAGGAGAGAGGGCGCTCACGCGTGTGTTTTTGAGAGTGAGAAACCTATCTAAAGCTTATATTTTTTCCTTCCAGACAGCGCACTAAAAAAATTTATATTTTCGAT
The DNA here is from genome assembly GCA_028673005.1 of Tanypteryx hageni. Classification (NCBI taxonomy): domain Eukaryota; kingdom Metazoa; phylum Arthropoda; class Insecta; order Odonata; family Petaluridae; genus Tanypteryx; species Tanypteryx hageni. Next base: position 4,805,405 of record CM054118.1, on the reverse strand, counting down.
CCGATACCTCCATGGACGTGTTTCGTGTAGAAGAAGAAAGGCGACGGTATTGGCCGTCGAGGAGATAGCATTGTCGCCCGTAAAATAGTATCCGGTTCTATGATGGCGAGAGAGGGGGGAAGGGGGGGGGGAGGAGGAAAGCAATAGGGGACACTAAAAAAGACACGTATTAGAAGTAGATTTTTAATTAAGAATCCCTTTCAGCGTGAATTAGTGATATTTCTCGAATAGATGATTAGATTATAAACGTCTTATTGCTCGAATTTATATGTTAATATCATTTTAGTTTATTGATTAATCTACTCCATAACAGTGATGCGTCTTTGAAATTAATTTTGTTAGCAGTTGCGCATTACTTAAGATGTAGTAACTATTTGTGTAGTAATTTTAGTAATATGTTTTAATGTCGCGGTCTATCTGAAAAAAAACTCATTTTTATGGAATCTCATAATTTTTGGCGCATTAAAAAAGGAACTCTACCCTTCCGGCGCATATTTTTAGACTTGTTTACAAAATTTGTGGGCATCATTACGTCATGGTTATCGGTTCCTCCGCTAGGAATCCTGCATCGATATCAATACAGGTACACGAGCGTGCATATTATGTCTCCAAGGTTCGTTATCGGGAAAAAGTTTCGCAGCTTCAAATAAATTTTATGTAGGTACACAGTTGTGACCACGAGGGTCGAAAAGTATATTTCAGCTGAGTTCGCATCACCATTAGGCCCGTTTTAAAAATGCAGTTTTAGAATAGGTACCCTGTACCGAATTCCTTAAATATTTTATGGGGATTAATGATGAAACGGAGGCGTGTAAAGAGCACGAGTTGTTTACGTCTACAAAGCAAATATATAGCCTAACAAATTTACATATCTAATCCAAGGCGAGTGAATGCAAAAGTTGTGCATATATAAAGGGAGAGAAAGAGGGGAAGTCTACGCAAAAAACGGCTCTTATGTATCCGAGTTGGCTGACAACTCTCGTGCTGCCTTGGGCGGATACTTTTTTGCACGGTAGGGGAAAAACGAGCTCCGATATTAATTGACATTAATAAGTGCAAACATCCCGGGCGTGACCGGAGTCCAATGCAAATTCACTCGACTCGCTTGTTAATTTATGGCGTATCTCTTCCTTGGGCGCCATCTCCCCTTTCTTTTTTCCAATTCGTGGGTTTAATTGAAGAAGGAATGGCAGGGAGTTTATAGAAAAACTTCAGGCGACATTTCTCTCCACAGAATTCTCTAGCGATGGATAGGTGGCTATCTTGCGATTCGCTTTTTCTTTGCGTACTCTTCGAAAGTTGAGTCGGTAAACAAAAACTAAAAAAATAAAAGGAACTAAAAACACGAATAAAAAGCAACCTGCATCGAGAGCGCTCATTCGCAGGAGGTTAAATAAAAACAAAACACAAACACGAAGCGTTGCGGGGGAGAGAGAACGAAATAAAAAACAACGGAATCTCGCGCGGCAAAAAAAAATTCCCGACGATCGAATCTCTCTGATAGCGATATTTATAGCCTCGAAGAACTGAACGCTATCTGCAGTAATTCCTCATTGTCTTTCGGACCAAGAGGTCCTGTACTGCACACCGTGGCCCTCGGGGTCTTTGCCGAAGCAAAAGATTGAACGCTTGATAGCGTGTTTGGGTTCCCCCCGCGTGTGCGGCGCGGCGATTGGTCGGCGAGAGATCTGCGAATCACGACTGGAACGCTAGGGAGGTAGGAGGAGGGGAAAAGGGGAGCCGCCGCTATCACAGAGGTCGCCTCATTATTAAATCACATGGCTGCGGACACAAAGGAGTATGCAAACACGGTATTAAAAGCGATGATATGTGGACAAGGGTACAAACATCGCACAGGAATCAGCGGCGGTTGGCAAACGCAACGCATATTCGTTTACAAAGAGAGGGAGGGAGGAGAGAGGGTGGACGGATGTTAATGCAGGGTCAGGAGAGGGGACGGAAGGAAGATGAGGAGGAAACAAAGCGAGGGAGAAGCGAAAGGAGGTACAGAGGGGAGTAGATGGGGAGAGGATGGGAGAGAAAGGGCGAGGAGACAGGAAAGTTTTGGAGATTGGTGACGTTATAATCACAGAAGTGGATGAAAAGGAGGATTGAAAGAGGGGGCAAATAAGGGAGGGAGACAGGCATAAGGGAGAGAGAAGGGAAAGGAGAAAGAGAGGGAATTCGATGCAGAAATGGGAGAGAGGAGACAGAAAACGTGTGGAAATTAGTGAATTTTATAGAGATGGAATGATGAATGGAAGAATAGTCGGATAAAGGGAGGGAGGCAGAGGGAAGGGATAGAAGCGGGTGGAGGGATACATGAGGGAAGTGGATGGAGAAAGATCTAGAGGTTGAAAGAGGGAGTCGAAAAGAGGAAAAGAGAGGTAGATAAAGAGGGGAGAGAGATGGAGGGGAGTGGAGGGAGAGAGTAGGAGGATGGATGGAGAAAGAGAGATGGAGAGAAAAGGGAAGGAGAGAAATATAGGAAGAAGCATGCAGAGGGGAGACGTGGAGTTTGAAAGGAGCGAGAGAGGAGAATCGATGGAGAGAGAGAGAGAGAGATGGAGAGAGAGAGATAGGGACAGAGATGGAGAGATAGATGGAGAGAGAGATGGAGAGAGATGGAGAGATAGATGGAGAGAGAGATGGAGAGATATGGAGAGAGAGATGTAGAGAGAAATGGAGAGAGAGATGGAGAGAGGGGGAGAGAGAGAGGGAGAGAGTAGGTGAGGGAGAGTGACGAAGAGAGAGATGGAAAGGGGAGTGGGTAGGATAGCAAAGGAATGCAGGAGGCGAGTGGTAGAGGAAATTAAAAAAACGAAAGTAAATAATAAAGAGGGGTAAAGTGGACTGGAAGAAGAGGAGAGAGAGAGAGAGAGAAAAGAAAGATGGAGAGGTGTTGGAATGGGGGAGGGCATAAAAAGGGATAAAATAGTAATTATAAACTAAACAAGATGTAAAAGTATACTCCATTAATGGAATACACAGAGATTTCAAAGGCGTTCTTAATAGGAAATACGAATGAAACGATATCGAAAGACTGGCCGATTCTCGAATTTTTATCCCCGAAACTATAAGTCGTAATTATATGGTCTCGCGGACTATCATGTAGTAAATGTTGTTCTATATCCGAATAAATATTTTAAACTATACATCACAGATCATGTAAGTATGTGCGTGGGATAGAAAAACATGGATTTTAATTGTTGTTTGCCAAGAGAACCGCCTTAGAGATCGATGTAAACAATATATGCGATGTTTATCGTGGGAATTTCTAGGATTTCTATCTTCGAAACTATAACTTGTAAGTATATGGTCTCGTGGAGTTTCATGTAGTAAACGTTGTTCTCTATCCGAATAAATTTCTCAATCTATACTTCATCATATAAAAGCTAGGGAGAGAAAGGTTTGGTATTTCATTGTTGCCTAACGGATGCCATTGAACGAGATACCAGTATAAGTTTATTAAAGTAATTATGTAAAGTGAAAGTTTTAATTGACGGATTCAGTTAAAAATCACAATTGGGTGGTAAATTTTAATAACGATCACTCATACTTAATTTAATTAAAATCCGTCTAGTGGTTTAGCAGAAGAGAGTTACGACGGACGTACGGTCCAGACGTGCCCATAAAGCGTTCCGCTATTACCGCTTCGCTGGTAAAGAACGCCTAAAAACAAGATCATCCAAAGGAAACTTACGATGCCTACTTTCCATTTATGTATTATTTAATATTTATATTGGCTTTAATAGCTTTAAATCAGCGCGGATATGTTGCTCTTTGTGTTCCCAAATTTCATAATTTTCCGTTATAAAGTATTATAAATACATTCGAACCGAAAACTAAATTGATCACGTATATTTTCGTGGCAAAAATAACGCGAGTCCAACAATAATTGTTGCTATGGCAACACTCCGTAATGTGTGACAAAAACTGAAAAAACGACAGTATTTACGATAAATTCTAATAAATACGATCGATAAGCAAAATTCTACCATAAAAATTAAAATCTTCATTCCTTCCCTCAAAGAATAGTACAAAACTCGCTGCGATATTACAATTTTAAGATATTTTAATGTGCAAGAGAATATTACCCTGCACGATGGATTTCAGATTTATCATTTAAATCAAATTGGAAGGATAGTTCCTGGAATCGAACCCGGGACTTTCAATCTTCGCAACAAAAACTATCCTCGGGAGCTTGGCCTAAGTAGCAAGAGATTTCCACCAACTTTCATGAAAATCTGTATATTGGTTCTACAGTTAATAGGGAGGACACGACGACGAAACTAGAAGCCTAATTCCATTCTGGAAAGTAGGCTAATAAAAAAGAGGGAAGTGCTGAGATAAGTGAAAGTAAAGCCGGAGTGAGAAAGATGAAATTAAGAGGAAAGGAGGAACAAGAGTGGTTCAGAGGTTAAAAAAGGAGGAGAAAAGGGAGTTGGAGAGAGAAAAAGGAAGAGCAGAAGGACATAGGCGAGTGTGGTTTGGATCCAGTTACTTTTTTGTAAAGCGTCGAGCATGTTTGTCCGGCCGTGCTGCGAATTTAACGAATAGCGAACTCGATCGGTCGGGACTCATAAATGAAACACGCTGCGCATTTTTTATCGCGAGTGAAACTATCGAATGGTCAGGATGGAAAGGTTGCTTGGTATTGAGTGCGTCAGTCGAGGCGTCTGAAATCATCGCACCTCCGGGCGGATCGAATTGCCACTCGACGACCGAGCTTTTAAACGTTTTGCGGTTTTTTGGCCGTCGTACGATCGAATTTTCGGGCATCGGCGTCTCGTTATTGCGGAAATATCGCACAGGTTTTAGTTTTGACAAAAACGTATAGGGCAGACTTTTTGGAAGTGGGGTTTTGCATGCAAATATGCGAAGTTTAAAACATACATTTGCACGCGGAGTTGTCGCTGAATGGTGTTATTTACAAAACCGATCGCAATTGAAGTGGAATCATTTTTATTTTACAGATCAATTTATTTCTTCGAAAAATACGATTAAACGAAGTTATCTGCTCATAGAATAATATTATTTCCGGATGTAAGTACAATCAATGAAAATATAAATTTATTGTTGTAATTGTGGCAGAATGTAACTATTTAAGCTATGTAGAACTAAAAAGAGCAAACTTTTCTGCCCGTAGCAGGGTTGCTGGCTTTGGATATAACGGGGAAAAAATATAGTGAAAAGAACTAAATAATAATAATTTTACATAATACATACTATTTAGAAATATAAGTAAAAGAACTTCGTTGAATTTTTTATATTAAAATATTCGAATCATCTCTATTATAATACACAAGGTGAGGTGACCTTTGCCAAGCGCAGTTAGTTTTCAAAACCTCCTGTAGAGGGTGTGGAGTAACAGTAGAGTGCTGCAACCTGGCGGCACACCTTATAACTAATAGAAGCCGTGTTCAGCTTATAAATGTATTTCATATTACACAAAGTGAAATGTCGTTTTGTTTACAGTTTGTATGGTTACTAATAACAATACATAGTCAATAATGTTAGTAAAATAAACTTTCATATTCGCTTCGTTTAACAGTTTACACATTGAAGCTTCACTTGCGTATCGGTAATAATTAAAATCGGAATTCTTTTAATATATTGACAAGTACAGAAAGCTTCAATGTATATAACACGCTATATTAATTTCAGTTAGTTTTTAAATGAAAATCTCACGTTATAATGTTAAATGAAATTAATATAGATACTGTATACGTATAAGTTTCATTTGATTATCGTTAATTATGTTTTATTTCGATTTTATTCCAATTGAAGTTACAATACAATCAAGTTCATTGAATCTAAAAGAGAACATTATGATTTAACTCGAGCACCGAATGTACCATTAATTAACATAAATAAGAGGTACTTAGCGTGGGTTATGATTGGAAAATGAGAGAGAGAATGATTGATTAATTAAATGTGATTAATAATTAATTATTGGGAGTCATTACTGGTTTTATGACTGGAATCATTCACTTTATCCTACGTGTAAAAATTGACACGCCAAATGATCCAGCAGTTATTTTTAAAATGCATTGCATACAATTCGCGATCAAACTATCTTATGCCATGACAATAAATAAATCGCAAGGTCAAACCTTAGCCAAAGTTGGTATTTTTACGCCTGAACCTTGGTTTACGCATGGAAATATGTGGAGTGTTCTAGAATTCGAACCCTAAATTGTATTTAAAGAAATTTTGCAATTTAAATAATAACACAAAATTGAAATAGCCTCCTAGTGTTATAAAATCACAATAAGGATCCTCCCGCCGGATGACGAGGAATTTAGCTACCATAAGAACATCATACTCCCTCAGGAATGACTTACTTAGAGGCATACTCTCCCCTACCCATTTCTCATTTAAAAGCGTTGGACATGTTTCCATGGTACCAGAATCTCTCAATTAAAATATTGAAAATTTTCCGTTTTTTTTCTGGCAACAAACGAATTTTTAGCTAAGTCGGGTATATCTAAAGTTTGTCCCTGGAGTGGAGGCAATTGATGGCGACCGACCAGAGTTCAGCTGCTAATTCCGATAAACTGAGACCCTGTACACCGTCTTACGGAGTTCTACACGAACTCACAAAAAATGGAAAAATGGTTGTGTGTAATCAGTGGTCCCTCCCTTTTAAACTAAAAATTCCTTAAGGAAAATCATTCTACATTAAGGGGTGGTAAAAAAAATAAAGAAAAATATTGTTAGCATTATGCATTAAAATAACTAGTGAACTATTATTCCAGTCTTTTTACCATTTCTAATATAGTGTGATTTTACTTAAGCATTTTTTTCTTAGAGGAGTCCTTAAATAATTTTTAATTTAAAGGGGGGAGGGGCGATTGATTGAACAGCCAAAAAAAGAATAAACGATTTGGCATATATTAAACATCAGTATAATTAATATAGGTTTACAACGTCAAAAATAATTTACCCACTTCATAGCTACCATTAATTTTCGTGCTTTTCACTGGATGAAATCTTTAGTAAAAGTGTTATAGAACTCCAATCAGGTTTGGTTGAAATTTATTTTGGTCACTAGAGTTCAGACTTTGAGTTGCAATTTTTCAAATGTCCACAACTTATTCATTTGTGAGAAAGCATGTTGGTTCCACAAAAGAATTTGTTCCAGGGAGACATAATATAAACTGAATTAATTCTGACATCTGTCTCTGAAATGACTGAATAGTTCCACCCAGCGGCGATATCTTAGATGCATTCCAAATTCCTTTTAAAACTGAATCAGACAGGGACGGTGAGACGCCATCTAGGACGATACCAGTACCGTACAAACTTGAAGACACGTTTGAATAAGGGGAATCCCGATGAATTACGCCAATGCGCAAGCTGCATCATGGCTGACTGGTGATCTGTATCGTTTGCTTTGTGGTGGACAAGGCTGATTAATATTATTGTTTATTATTATTTTGTTTCATTTGCTGTTGTTATTTATGTATCTTTGTTTGTCTTATGTTTAATTCTTTGCTGGAATTGTTTTATCTTATGTTCGATTTGTTGTAAAAACATTTGAATAATCGGGACATTTATCATCAATATATCCAAAAGCGGTACAATTTTGCGTCCCCTAAAGTTTTTGGGGGACAGCGGGACTGTCCCGCCAAAATCGGGACGTCTGGTCACCTTAGGTAGACCACTTCCACACCGGTGTGACGCACGCACGCACGCAGCTACAGTACACAATAAATATATTACTAGCAGTTGCCCATCGATAAATCGACTCGTTGGTTAGGTTAAATATTGTCTTGATAGCTAGCCTTCTGTCACATTACCATGAAGGTCAGCGACTGCAAGGTTTATTTCCTTCTACTAATGTCCGCCAGAAGCGCCACCTTAACATCAACCACTACAACTACATCGCGCTGAGCTTAGCCAGTCGCAATAAACCTCAATATCTCGCCTAAGATTTGACCGATTTCAATTGTATCATATTCTTGCAAATCTGGAGGTCGAGGGGTTTCATTTGATGCATCACACGTTAAGGTGGCTGTTACTTGCGCTTTAAAAACCTCATTTTTTACGCTATATGTATATATATATATATATATATATATATATATATATATATATATATATATATATATATATATATATATATATATACCGCAGTTGAAAACTTTACCTGGTTTTGTCACCGCGGTATCCAGCGTTCAGTACCTGCGGTTCTCCGCCCAACCTTGTCTACTTTTACATGTATTAAAATTTACGTTATTGAAGAAGCCACGTACTAAATAGCCTTTACCAGAAGAAGAAACTTTGGGAAGAGGATTCTTATCTCTTGATAAGACTATGAGTTAGTCGAGAGGTGGAGATTTAAGGAATTTTATGGAAGCGTCGGTTTTACCACCGTTCTTTGAAAGGCGGGCGGCGTCAGCAGGAGCTGCTCTGCCATTATACCGTTCATGTCCAACACTTCTCTGTACTTCAAACGTATTTTTGTATATTTTTATGATAAACATGTTTTTGTTAATTATAGCATATATATTTTAAACAGTGAAGTGTACATTATTGGACTTAAGGTAGGCCTTTCTAGGATCATTCTTCCTAACCGTCAATTTCCCATAAACCCTGACGTTCGCCAACGGCGATTTTGCCAACCTTAGGTTGAGTCAACAACGTAACCTCTGCGGTATATATGTAGGATACGAATTTTATATTTTTATTATGGATTTGAACCAAAGATTGCCTAAAAATAAATTCATTTTCCTGCCGTCGACTTTCGAATACAATTCCCATCGATCTACAAATTTGTTTTGAAGCCAAAAATTTCACCTTTTATTTAGATGAATATCTTTCGTCGTCAAGGGCAACCTCATTTCTGCTGATTTCGCGATATTATTGCGTGAATTAAACGGTATAACATGGAACGATTTTTAGAAAAGCGTATTCATAATATGTACCTAGTAACGGATGAGAAATTTTAACCCGATTGGCGTCCAATGTTCGTGCCCTTTTGTGTAACATGAACTGGTAATTAAATATTCTAGTCCACGCAGATATTGCGTTCGAGCAAAATTGAATTTGCTAGCTCGATTATTTGCGGGCTAATTTAATGTTTACTGTCCTCTCCACATTTCAGCAAAAAAGCATACGATGAGTACGTTAATTTTGTTGCCAAGTTTAGCGAAGCTCACACTCATTTCTTGCTAAAATTCGCCCTAAAAATCGATTTTACATTAAAACTTTGCTTGTTTTATGTTTTGGTAAATGTTTTTGAGTCATATCGCTTTATTTATCTGGATTACAATTCAAGGATTAGTCGAAAAAATATGAACCGCTCGTAATCATGAAAATACACTAAATTGAAGCAGTTTATTGAAAATTGACGCGGGACTTATTGCAAAAATAATTTGCAGTTGCTGTGAATCGATTTGTTTTGATCGAGATTGTAGCGGTAAATAACAACTTCAATTTGTATCGGGGTATTTCCTTTTGTTATCGTTCTCAATACAGGTCGTACTCTCGGCGTGTCTCGTTTCGTACTCCCCCAGCCTCGCGCTCCTTTTATCCCTGCTCCGGCTAGTTCTCGAAACTTCGCCGCTTCTCTGGAATAGAGGGTAATAGGAGGGGAAAAGGGGAATAGGAGGCGAAGATACTGGAAAAAGGAAACGGGAAGGATCGAATGGCGCGCTTTAACGCCCGCGCACACAATATCCTCTCTTGTTTTTAATTACAGTCCATCGCACAGGGCTCACAACTCTTCGTTGGCCTGAGGATCCTTCCAAAGCGGCTCCGCCGGACGCCATCGTCTCCACCGTTGACCGCCTGTGCTCCCTCCTGTGCTTGGCGAGACGGTTACACCTTTTCCGGATCCGAGGCAGTGTACTGCTCCCTTTTTGGCGTTAGCACTAGATGTGCCCTATTTCTCTGATATATACCTTCATTTGTTTGTACCTCATAGGAACGCGGCTCCGCTCTCTTCCTCACCACATTCCCATAACACTTCTTATCGACCATCCATTATCGGTCACCGGGTTGAAGCTCCTGCAGCCCCCGAGCTCGGTGTCGACGGTCGTACTGTTGTTTATCTTTTATTGTCTTCATCGTCATGTTTATTCTGCTTTGCTATATCCGACCACTTAGGTTCAAACACCCCATTGACCATCGGAGTATCTGTCCGCAGTTTCCGTCCCATTAATAACTCCGATGGGCTGTGGCCCGTCTCCAGTGGCGTTGAGCGATAGACCAGCAGACCCAGATTAGGATCTTTTTCCTTGGTTAGAATATTTTTCACTATTTTTACTCACGCTTCTGCTTGTCCATTGCTTCGCGATAAATAAGGACTGCTGGTAATTAAACAAAAATTTTATATTTTGGCGAAAGTTCTCATATCTTCTCGGAATTGTCAGTTCTCACCACCTCCGGGGTACCAAAACCTTGCAAATATTCCTTTTATTTTTTCAATAACTACTGCTAGCGATGTTGAGCTTAGCAACGCTACTTTCGGGTATCTAGATAAATAATCAATGGCCACCAGTTAATCTCATCCCTTTACCGAGGCGATGTCTATTCTTCTTCTCCCACGGGCGTCCTAGTGGATCGGTCGGCATAAGTGGTTCCACTGGTAGCGTAAGGTGTTCGATGCATTCTTCGCACCTCGTTACCATTTCTCGGATCTTTGGCGAAATCGTCGGTCACCATACCGATTCCTTTGCGCGTGCCTGCATTTAACTATTCCCAGGTGTCCTCGGTGCAGTCTTGAAAGCATTTCTCCCCGCAGCGATCTTGGGATAACCAGTCTCTATCCTTGCATGAGCAGTCCACCGACCTCCGTCAAGCTACTTCGGTATTCAAGGAATTCCTTAGCCTCCTAATCGATGTTTATTTTTGTTGCTGGCCACCCCTTTTTGACATACTCGCGAACTTGGAGAAATACTCGATCTTCTCGCTGCGCTGCACGCACTCTCTTTATTAGCCCGTCCGTCATCTGAACGTGAAAAACAATTGAATTTACAAAGAACTCCATTTCATCGTTGAGTATGTCGTTCTCGTCGGACTTCTCTTCCAGCGGAACTCGAGAGAGAGTGTCGGGTGTACACAACTTCTTTCCTGGGACATGCTCTACGGTATAATCAAATCGCATAAGGTGCATACGAAATCGCTGCAATCTCGCGGATAACTCACTTAGTGGCTTGCTTCCTAATAATGCTACTAATGGTTTATGATCGGTTCTCAACATGAAGGGAGCCCCTACTATGTGTGTCGCAAAAATTTCACATGCCCAGGTGAGAGCCAATGCCTCCTTCTCTATCTGCGCATATCGCTTCTCCGTGTCTGTGAGAGCGCGAGATGCATAACTTATTGCGCGTCATTGTCCATCTTATTGTCGCTGCTCGACAAGCGCGCCCAGTCCGTATAACGACGCATCCGCTGACACCCTGCACGGCCGGGAGGAGTCGAAGAACGCTAAAGCTGGCGCCTCGACCAGCATCCTCTTCACCCGGTTAAATGCTTTGTCATGCACCCTTGTCCAAGGAAGGTCTCCTTCTACGGCGAGCAATTCTTGTAACAGATGCGTAATATCGGTTAGGTTCTTCAAAACTTAAGGTGGTACCGAACCATCCCCAGGAATTGCCGTATTTCTTCGGTGGTGGTGGCCCTTTCATTCCCACAGTGGCTTTCATTTTCTCGGAATCGACGCTTATGCCTTTCTCGGCCGAGATTAGATGCCCCAGGAACCTGTATTCCTGAACACTCCAGTTGCATTTATTTTTATTGAGCGTTACTCCCACCTCTTGGGATCTTCTTAAAATTGTTCAGCCGTTCGTTGTGTGGCTCCTTTCTGCCCCCGAATATCAACACGCCGTCTAGAAGATTAACCACTCCTTCAAGGGCCGTCAAAATTTCCGACATCCTCTTCTTATATAGCTCACCCGCCGATGATAACCCCATTGGTAGACGATAAAAGTAAAACCTCCCAAACGGAGTGTTGTGTATTTCTTGCAGGTATCGCTCAAGGGAATTTGATAATATCCCCAGCAGGCATCTAACTTCGTGAAATATTTCGCTACCGATAATCCCGCCAAAATCTCATCGACCGCCGGTAAGATGACTCGCTCGCGCTTCACGTTTGCATTCAGTTCTGTGTAGTCTACTCATACTCACACGTCGCCGTTTGATTTCGGGACCACGACCATCGGTGCACACCAATCTGTGGGCCCGTCGACTGGAGAGATGTCTCCGTATTGCATGCGTCTTAACTCGGACTTCACCTTGTCAAACAATTGAATCGGAACTCTTCGGGGTGTGGTAATTGAAAAACTCTTCGCCCCATCCTTAAGCTGAATCTCGTATGGTCTTGCCATCCGCCCCAGCCTTGTTAACGATGATGGATAGGACTCTTCCACTCGCCCCGGTGTTGGTGTGACTGCATTCACCCAAGACATTATTCCCATTGCCTATTTTCCTCCCTCCGTGACGTATATATCTTCTATGCACGACTTGCCTTTCCAAGACATTTTCGTCAAAAACCAGCCCGTTACCGGAAAAAGGTGCCGCCCCACCCGGCTAGCCGCTTAGATGTGGATTTCAACGGCTTATTAGGCAAGAATCTTTTAAAATCGTAGATCCATTACTGACACGTCGGTCCCTGTATCTAGCTTGAATTTCACCCTTGTTTCATTAATTTCAACGGTAACCCACCATGCCTCATTCCAGCGTCAACACGGTCCATGAAGTACATGTCTTCTTCTTCATCGTTGACTGCTGCCACAGTCTGTTTTGACCTACACACCGCAGCCCAATGACCCTTCTTGTGACAGGTGTTGCAAGACGACAGCCGCACCGGGGACTCTGAGAAGGTATGCTGGGGTGATCGGCCGCATCTCCCGCACCGCTTAGTCGGTTGATTAGCATTCTTCTCCATTTTGATATTTTTCTTGTACTTGGGAAGTTCACGTTGGTGCACCACCTGTACTTCCAATCCGGAGGACTCCGGTGGTGACCCGTCGTTCGCTCCTCCCCGCAACGTCGACTGCTGATGACGAATCTCTTCGGCTTGTACTTTCCGCATTGCCTTTTCCAGCGTCAATTACGAGTCCATTTGCAACGCCTGCAATAGCTGCTCGTCGCGCACGCCGACTACGATGCGATCTCGTAATAGTTCGTCTTCTAAGCTTCAGTAGTTGCAGTACTGCACCAGTCGATTCAGCTCGGAAATGAAGTCGACAACCGCTTCTCCGTTCATTTGGTTGCGCTGGTTGAACTTCGCCGTCATGTAGACGGTGTTCATTTTGTTCTTATGGTAGTTATTATATATCTCTCGTACACGATCAAATACGACCAAAGTCGCCGCTCTGTTAATTTGAAACTGGGAAGAATGTCGTCTGCCTTGTCACCCATTGTGTACAAGAACATATTTAATTGCTCGTCCTCTGCCTGCCGGGAGAGTCACGAAGCCTTCCAAAATCGCTCCCAACGTTGTGGCCATCGTAGCCAGTCCTTGGCGACAAAGGAGAATCGGGAGGGCGGCTGCACAATCGCCTGTTGTGTAACGACGACCGTTGACTTACTTTCGCCCGGCATGGTCTGCTCCTTGGATTTAAATTCCTCGGAACGGTTCGTTCTTCTACGCTGCCACCATGTAGCGGTAAATAACAACTGCAATTTGTATCGGGATATTTCCTTTTGTTATCGTTCTCAATACGGGCCGTACTCTCGGCGTGTCTCGTTTCGTACTCCCTCAAGCCTCGCTCCGGTGCTCTCCTTTTATCCCTGCTCCGGCTAGTTCTCGAAACTTCTCCGCTTCTCTGGAATAGAGGGGAATAGGAGGCGAAGATACAGGAGGAAGGAAACGGGAAGGATCGAATGTCGCGCCCTCGCACACAACAGTGATCAGTGAGAACTCTTTATCGAAAGAGATGCCGGCTTCTGTAGAGATGTGGTAAGCGTGCATGACTCCCAGTGATAGGGTACTGAGTTCGAATTCTGCCCACTACATGGTTACCTATGATTGTCTTTGTTAACATTATTAAGCTTATTGTAAAATGCCGTTAACTGCTGTTTAAGTGCTAGTTAAAACAAATTAAAATATTTTTCACGTCACCTGCCTTTTAGACATTTAAAAATGTTTTTCATATCATTTTTAAAGTCTGTTTATAAGCTAATTAAAATAAATTAATTAATATGTAGATTAAATAGGAAAGTTTTGTCATGTAAACTTGCCTTTCAGACTGTCAATTTTTTATACCACTTTTCAAGTTTCATTTCCCCATTATTCACTGATTCTTTTTCGATGTATTTTTGCTCTCGTGACTCTTCATATATTGTTATCGCTTGCGTCTGTCGCTGGCCATTTCATTTCGATTGGAAAACTTCCATCTAGAAGCTTTCGGAACTTGAAAGGCTGAAATAAAACAAGAATGGAAAGGTATACTCCATTTCGGAGTACGAAGAGTTACCAAAGGCGTTCTTTACGATTTATGCTTTGTCAAAAACAAAGATAAATATCAGTGGCCTGATCTAATTTATAAGCAATGCTAAACGATGAATCAGAAGCGACGCCAAGACAATACTGAATTTGCGATTTATTGATTTATTTTATAATCGTCAGTAATTAATAAAACAATCCAAAATTATTTAAAACACACCTCACTTGAAATGAGCAGTAGTAATCTTTACGTCCACGTTAATTCCGTCGTCTTAAATTATCCATTTCCTTTCACTTACTAAAGCTGTGTGTATAACGTAAGGAATATAAACGTACTTAAGTTATTTTTTTCGTCGTGGATAATCTATTTCATTTCGCAATGAAAAATGAAAACTTTGTATTTTCCACATTAAAACTGTGTAAAATGCAAACAGTTCCACAAGATGGCGTCCACAAACGTGAATTTTACTATTTCCTTTCATTTACTATATGCTGTAGACGCACGAAAGGAAATTTAACTTATTTGTAGTTGATCTTACTTAATTCAGTTGCTACGAAGAATGTTTTCCTTGATAACAATTAAAAACTCGAAGAAATTTCTCTAAGTTCAAAGTGAATCACGCCTTTCTCGTTTGATTGTCATTAAAACGGCTACTCCATCGTTAAAAATGTACTGGGCAATATATATTCTACTTGACTATTTCTACAAATTTGATTTGAAGACTTTTTCAAAATAACTGATATTTTACGATATGTGACTGAAAGTTCATGTTTTGTCACCAGTAAAGTGGCAACCCTAATTAGGTCATGTGAACCATTTATATAATTTTCTTATTTTATTTGCTGTAAAGTCCTAAATACCAAGTTTCATGAAAATACGCTCAGTAGTTTCGAAGATGAAACACGCGAACTAACGAAGGAAACGCGCCCATAAGGAGTTTCGCTACTGTCGATTCGCTGGTCAAGAGCACCTGAAAACGAAGAAACAAATTCCGCGTGCCCATTTCGCACACGGCGCGACTTTAGCGGTCTCGAGATGCGACGTCAACACGAGAGAAGAAATAAGATACGGGCGAGATGGAACTATGTATCTCTCGCGCCGGATTCCATTATCCATTTTATGCAACTTCCATTATGCGACTCGCATTGACTCTCGGGACCGCTTAATTTTCCGGACGCCTCGAACCCAGACGTTTGGGGTTATTGTTCCTCTTCCATCTCCGGTACATTTGGCCGACCGTTTACGACCGGAGCGAACCTCTTCTCCATAGAGTCGAACCGTCCGCATGTCGTCCTCTTCCGGAGGAGACGGGTTGACAGCCAGAGGACTTAAATAAGAAAACACGCGAGAATCGCCGTCCGCACGATCGAAATTGCCATCGGCAGACCATCGAAGGAAAGTCGGGGAGGAACGCGGGAAAAAGATAAAAACAAAGGAACGGTCGTTCGAAAACAAAAATGGAAATGAAAAACGATCGCGGTGCGGAATAAAAATGGTTGCTTTCCATTACATCTTCCTTCTGAATCGCTAGAGGGACACTTAATTTTGCAACTCCACGTAGTTTCTTTTTTTACTTTTGTTGGCGTCGCCACGAGCACTACCCCCTTCCTACCTGCCCACCTCACCCCCATCTATCGGCCCCTCACCGAACTTGGATTTATGTCCAATTTCGGATTCGGCCGCAATGGACCCACGGAGATAGGAGGAAGAGGGGGAGGGAGGGAGGAAATGCCCTGATCTCTTCCCTCCTTTGCCTCAAAACCGCATTTGGGAGCATCCAGGATACTGTATCCTCTCTCCTCCAGCTCCCCCCTCTCTACGTTTCCTTAGGAGGAGCGGAAATAAAAAAGGAAGATCACCGTTCGCAAGAGAGTCAGTCCCCTTCGGACCGTCCTATTTTGGCTGAATAAAAAATTCCCTCTCCTTTCCTCTCCTCCGCATCCATTTGCCTTTTCAACCTCCTCCGTCCAATCCACTCGCCACAGCCGAACAAACCTCGTGACAGATGATGGATGTTAAAAGGAAAAAAAGAAGGGATGGAAAAAAGAATGAAGGAGTTTAGCGGTCAACCTCGACGTTATTCTGTTTTATTCTGCACGATTTTTAGTCTCCTCCGTTTCATTCCCTTCTCTCTTCTATTTTAATAACCTTTTGGAGTGTACATGTACACCTCATTCTCTATAGATATCTCTTTTTCTTTCCGCTAAAAATGGGAAAAAAACTTTTCCCCATTTTTTCCCTTCCCTGAGTGCGCGTGCGCGCTTGAAAAAATTAACTGCCCGCCGTCCCTCTTCTTTTTTATTTGTAAATGTGTTTCCTTCGTGGACCGCCTCGCGTCGCCACCGCTGTTTGATAAGAGAATGAGCAAAGAGGGGAAGAATTGGAGGGGCGTTTTTTTACTCTCGCACACACACACGTACGCATTTTTGAGGACTTTGTTCCGGTTTCCCTTTTTCATTTCGTGTTTTTGTATTAATTTCCGACGTCTTGACGACAGTTCGCCAGTTTTGACGGTCTTTTGTTTCTCCATTTCTTTTTTCGGGAATTTCCTCCTCTTCTTTCTTGTGGATGTATGTGGAAGAGAGAGGGAGGGAGGGAGGGAGAGAGAGGGAGAGAGAGGGAGGGAGAGAGAGGGAGGGAGAGAGAGGGAGGGAGAGAGAGGGAGGGAGAGAGAGGGAGGGAGAGAGAGGGAGAAGGGGAAGGGAGGGTGAGAGTTCAAGAAAGGAGCGAAAGAGACGCTTCCTCTTTCTTTTTTATTTATTTTTATTTTCGAGAGAAGTTCACCTGCGCCACCGCCTCAAATGGCGGCCTTTTTGGGAGTTAGTAACGTGGCTCGTGGATTGTTTGGGCGTTTGAAGAGGGAGTCATTTTAACCCGATCATTAGTGTGAGTGTTTCGAAAGGCGTTTCCCGCTATTTTTTTAAGGTCGTGTGGCCTTTCGCTCAAATTCGAATCTCATGAATGCTGGGACGCACGTGTAGGATCGCGTCGCACGAAAGCGTATACTGCGCGCATCCCTCGCCTCATTTTAAGTATTTTTATATCGTCTGGCGGCACACAGGTGTCAAACAATACACATCGATTTTTCGACGCAACATGATGTGGGCAGATAACATTACTATGGAGAGGAACAAACTTTGCCCTCACGGGAAACTCCGTATTAGTCGGATATCGAATAATCAAAATTTCGAATAACAGGCATTTCAGAATTTATACCTTCAGATTTTTTTCAGAGGTACATAATGTATACCGTATCACTTGCCCTATACCTAACAAAATTATCGTTAGAACAATAGTATGTACTTGAATTACTTAACTATAATAGCACTTGCTTTTATTTAAGTTCTTTCTTTACTGTTTTAATATTTGCTTATTTGGTACTTTGTCATTAACTTGGCACGCAGATGCCAACGCCGTCCATGACGGGAACTACAACGTCATATCTACGTAATACGGGAATTTCAAACTAAGGAAAGGTGACAGCTTTAGGGGAATCTCTGTCCTCCTCGGCCACCCGGGTTTTGGGTTGGTTTCCTGTACTCGTTCACTTTGCTCCCACCCGCGGATTGGGTTAAGTATGAGTTCATAGAACTGCTACTTGTAGGCGGCAGTGGCTCGAGACAGCAACAGGAGAGCTATAAATGGCGGGGAAGCGGCGAAACATTGCACCGCAACGCCATACGTAATATGGGAAGCATAGGAAAATATGAGTTTGAGGAACGTAGTTAACCGGGCGTTACTTTAGAGCAGGGTTTCCCTAACTGGGTTTCGCGAGAAACCAAGCACGTGACCCATTCACTTAGCCTAGGATAACCTATATTACTGGAGCAATAATGTTTGTTCTAAATATATTTTTATTATTTTGATCAAAACATTGCACTGGCTACAAGGATGTTGTGGTGATTTCGTCATGTCAAAAATGTCTCTCTTCCATGCAGTTGCGTAGCTAGGATCTCCCGCGCCCTGAGGCAAGTCACAGAAATTCGCCCCTTGTCTCTGTGTAATTTTCCAGGAAAATGTAATGTGGGAAATAAAATGGAAACTCAATCATATTATACTGTCCGTTTAATTTGGCATATATCACGATACATTTATTTAATTTGTAATTGTGGCACCCCTGTTTATTTGATCCGGTCCAAATATGAAGAAAAGAAGAAGAAGAAATATGAAGAAAAGAATAAGAAAAGGTAGTGATGAGGGTGGCAACAAGGTTATATATATATATATATATATATATATATATATATATATATATATATATATATATATATATATATCATCATCATCATAGGTAGTCTGTCCGTAGACAGGTCCGTGATTATTCATGGTTAAACCTGGTTCTCCATATACTCCTATTTTCCGCTGTCCTCTTCATATCTTGATAACTCTCTTTCCCTTTCAAATCGTCTATCAGCTGATACCTTTTCCTACCTCTTTCCCTTTTCCCATCTAGTTTTCCTTCTAACACATCTTTAATCATACTCTCTCTCCTCATGTAATGTCCAACCCAGTTAGCCTTCCTCTTTCTGATAGTCTGTATAATCATTCGCTTCTCTCCTATTCTTCGTAGCACTTCATCGTTTTTCATCCTATCTGTCCATTTTATCTTCAGCATTCTCCTCCAAGTCCATATTTCAAAGCTTTCCAAGTATTTGATGTCATTTTTCCTTAGCGTCCATGTTTCTGCCCCATACAATGCTATACTCCATACGTAGCATTTTATCAACTTCTTGCGGATATCTTCCCTTATATTCCCTGTAAGTAGTTGTTTCTTTCTCCTGAAAGCCGCTTTTGCTTTTCCTATTCTAGTTTTGATCTCATCCGTACATTTTGCCTCTCGTGTTATGATACTTCCAAGGTATTTATATTCTGAAACTTGTTCTAATGGCTTTCCCCCAATAGTTATGTTCAGATTCTCTTCTTTACCCGATATTCGAATGACCTTGGATTTTTCTGTATTTATTTCCATACCGTATTTTCTACCTGTTATCACTAGTCTATTTATCATTTTTTGTAGTTCCTCTTCCTTTCTTGCTAGAAGTACTTGATCATCTGCGTATTTTACTGTTCTTATAATCCTTCCTCCAATTTTGAAATCCCCTGTGCCTTCTAAAGCTTCTTGCATTAGACTTTCTCCATATATATTGAATAGGGTTGGCGATAGGCAGCAGCCTTGTCTTACTCCTCTACCGATATTTATTCCGCAGGTGTCCACATTCTCAAACCTAACCTTTACAACTTGATTCTCATATAGATTCCTAATCAATCTCCTGTCTTTCCAGTCTACACCTATATCCTTTAATATCTTCATCAACTTTACCCAATTTACTCTATCAAAGGCCTTCTGCCAGTCTACGAAACATGCGCAGATATCTTGACTGTATTCTATTGCCCTTTCTGATATGATTCTAACTACTCCTATAGCATCTCTAGTTCCTCGTCCTTTTCTGAAACCGAATTGATCTTCCCCTATTATTTCTTCTGCCTTTTTCTCCAGCCTTTTATTAAGAATCCTCGTGATGATCTTCGATGTGTGTGACAGAAGGCTTATAGTTCTGTAATCTTTACACTGCATTGCCTTTGGCTTCTTCTTTAGAGGGATCATTGTTACTTCTAGGAAATCCTGAGGCCATTCTCCCGTGTCGTAAATCTTATTAATTAATTTCGTGATCGCTTTTAGTCCTTCTGATCCTATGACTTTAAGTATCTCAGCCGGTATTCCATCGCTGCCCGTGGCTTTCCCCTTCTTTAGTTCCACTATCGCCTTTTCTACTTCGCTCTCCATAATACTTGGTCCTAAGTTGTCTTCTTCAATGTTTTTCTCATTTTCCAGTTCTATTTTCCCCTCTCCTGCCTGTTTGCTGTATAATTCCTTAATGTATTCTTCCCATACCTGTGCTACATCCTTTGTTTCTGAGACTATCTTCCCATCCGTATTCATAATTCCTTTACCACAAATTCCATTAGACTTCTTATCTTCTAATTCCAGTGCCCTAGCGTACATCATATCGTACCGTCCTAACTTCTCCATTTGTTCTATTTCATCACATTTTCCTTTTATCCAGTTTTCTCTAGCTTTATCTGTTACCCTTCTCAACTCATTGTTTATACGCCTATAGTTGGCTCTACCTTCTTCACTGTTAACGTTTTTCCATTTTCGTCTCTCATCCATTTTCTCCAGCATTTCCTTCGTGATCCATGGTTTTCTGATTTTCTTCTCTTGTTTTCCAATCTCTTTATCCAAGGTATCCTTGATACTGGTTTTAATTTCATCCCATTCTATATCAACGGTCTTCGGTTTGTTTTCCAACTTCCTTAGGTTATCTTCCAACTTCATGCTGACTACATCCTGCCTTTCTTTCAGTTTTTCTAGGTCCCAGGTCTGTCTTTCTCTTCTCGTTTTTCTTATTTGTTTGAGCTTTGTACTCACGTCAACTATTAGAAGGCTGTGATCTGAATCAATGTCCGCTCCTTGCAATGCCTTGGCATTCTTTATGCTGTTCCTGAATCTTTGTTTTACAAGGATGTAATCTATTTGGCATCTCATTCTATCTCCTGGGCTTTTCCATGTGTATAACCTTCGTTTATGGTTTTTGAACCATGTATTAGTCACTACAAGGTCATTATTGATGCAGAATTCTACGAGTTTCTCCCCTCCTCGATTTCTCTTTCCAAGTCCGTATTGCCCGACAACATTTTCTTCCTGTCCTTCTCCGACTATGCTGTTCCAATCTCCCATTATTATGCAGTTTACCTTTCCTCTTCCGTCTTCTTCGTAAATTTCATTAATTTGCTCATAGATCTCATCTATTTCTTCATCGTCATGAGCTGACGTTGGCATATATACCTGGATTATCAGCATGTCCACTGGGACTGCTTTTAGCTTTATTGCCATCAGTCTATCGTTCGTTGCTATTATCTTTGTCACGCTTTTCATCATATCATTCCTAAGTACCAGAGCTACTCCCCTTTCCCCACTATTTCCTCCAGAATAAACTACCGTGAATTCTTCCGAGTCGAACTGTCCTTCTCCCTCCCATCTAGTTTCGCTTAGCCCTATAATGTCAACTCTATTTCTTCTCATTTCTTCTTTCAAGTTCTCTAGCTTTCCTGCCTTTCTCATAGTTCTTACGTTCCAAGTCCCTATTCGTAATTTACTTTCGACAAATGTTTTCCTCAAGGCAGTCCCCGCCCGGAGATCCGATTGGGGGACTATTTTACCTCCGGATTGTTTTATATATATATATATATATATATATATATATATATATATATATATATATATATATATATATATATATATATATAACCTTGTTGCCACCCTCATCACTACCTTTTCTTTTCTTTTCCTTTAGTTTATATATATATATATATATGTGTGTGTGTGTGTGTGTGTGTGTGTATATATATGTACATAATAAATATTATAATATGGTTAAAATCGACGCGGACAGTTCAACACAAACGCTTATAAAAAGAAAATTTTTAGTACTTTTATTTTGGAAGCCCTGCTTTGTATATCTATTCTGAAAATCTTATTTTTGTTTTTTTTTATCTTGCACAACTCCATACAAAATTTCGTTGAAATCAGTTCTCCCAATTCCTACCAAATTCATAATTACCGAAAAGTTTAACTTTGCAATTGTGGCATCTCTACTTAGTTAATCGGGACGAAGTATGGCATTTTGGCTATAAATTTTTGTGAAAATTTTATGTACCAAAGTTATTTGAATTCGGTTCGGCCATTTCCTTCCAAAAGCATAACTACAGAAAATTTTATTTTGCCATTTTGGCACCCCTGCTTGGTCTATCCGGTCCAAATATATCATTTTGGTAATGTATTTTTGTGAAGATTATATGTACCTACCTAATTTGGTTGAAAACGGTTCAGCCAGATCTTCCCTGATATATACGTACAGGCAGACGGACATTGCCGAAATTCGGACCGACCGTTCCATGGGGACTCCTCGAAATCGTGAAATTGGGATCGACCCTACAATACGATCCTTGACCCGTAGACAGATTTTATCCATTTTAGGCTCGAAAATGTATCTCATCAAAACATTGATATTAGTGGAGATTCATCAAAATCGGTCAATTGGTTGCTGAGATATCTTCAGAAAGCCGGCATTTGGACCAACAATGAGGATCCTTGGGCTCTCGTGGGCCGATTTAAATTATTTTTAGCTTTGCAACTCTCAGGATCAATCTAAAGCTGCTGCCAAATTTTGAAGCTCCGTTTATTTTCTGAAGAGTTATGGCTGCTACAGGCAGACAAACATTCTCTTTTATTTATAGGATATGCAATACTTAACATTGCTATTTTTTATTTTTTAAATCGAACATAAATATCTTGAGGGGTTAATGTTTACAATACAGAAGAAAACACATGTAAATAAAAAATAAAATTAATGTAAATCTATTTTATGGCTTAGGGTTCCGCGAAAAAAGATATTTTCATATTAGGGTTCCGCAGCTTTACAGAGTTTGGGCAACTCTGCTTTAGAGGCATTTTAAGCAGAGATAATAAAAAATACTGAAGAAACGAACGGATGACCTCATACTTAACCCAATCCGCGTCATCTTTCCTTAGTTCGAAATTCCCGTACTACGTAGATATGACGTTGTAGTTCCATTTCCCGCCGCTTTCTCGTCATGGACGACGCTAGCATCCGTGTGCCCAGTTAATGACAAATTTCCGCTTATATTTTCATTTATGCGTACTAATTTCCGATTAACCGGCAAATCGAGAGTTTTTCTGTATATCGAAGTATCGTTTTCAAAATAATTTATTTTAATTCTAAACGGTTTCGTTGAAAGTGTTTTAATTATCTATCTTATATTAGTGGACATCTGTGAAACATTACAATTAATAACTTTTAATCTTTGTCCAAATTATCTATCTTGCGAATTTATATACTTTTGAGGTTTCATGTTCTTTCACTACTTCAAATCATTTAATCTAAAACAACTACAACTGAAACATTTCTTTCCTTGGCGTTCTTTAAAATATCGGCTAAAGATGAGAAACGTAATGTTAAGGCAATGAGTTAGAAACATTTATAACAAATACATAGTAATTGCAAGCGCAGTGAAGTAAATAACCTCTCCATAGGAAACATAAAAGTCGTCATCTCATTCCTTCCGGTCAAGCAGATCGGAAACCGCACCTTGCTATGAGCTCCGTACAAAGATCGTCCAATGAGAGCAGCACAATTTATCTGAAAAATATGGCAAACATAAAACGTGTTTCAGCCCTCAAAACGGATCTTATCAGTCCTTTAGCACATGCAATGACGACGCGGAGATTCACACGCGTTGGGGTACACGTTCGGTTTATTTTTTTATTCTGTGAGATCCTTCCGCCTCCGTCTTCGCCATTTCTTCGCTCGTGGATATTTTTCGTGCATTTTTTTTATTGCCCCTTATCACTTCGAACCCGGAAGTCGAGCGAAATAAAAGAGTGCTAATAAAACGCGCAACAATAAAAGCGAAGCGTTCTGAGATAAAAATTCTCCCAGATGACTTATTCATCGCTGCGCACGGACGAACTTTTTGCGATTTTTGATCGTGTTTACTATATCGTTTTTCTATGGCAGTGGTTTCCAAACTTGGGGGAGGAGAGAGGAGGGGAGATAGGGGGAGGGGGAGAGAGGGGGAGGGGAGAGAGGGGAGGGGGAGAGAGGGGGAGGGGAGAGAGGGGGAGGGGAGAGAGGGGAGGGGGAGAGAGGGGAGGTGGAGAGAGGGGAGGGGGAGAGAGGGGAGGGGGGAGAGAGGGGAGGGGGAGATAGGTGGAGGGATGAGAGGAGGGGTGAGAGGAGGGGGAGAGGAGGGGTGAATGGAGGGAGTGAGAGGAGGGAGTGAGAGGAGGGTGAGAGGAGGGGGTAGAGGGGGCAGGAGGGGGGGAGGGGGGCGCAAAGTATTTCTCATATATTTACTGTCAGTTTAACCATCCTAAAACAATATGCAGCAGCCGAATTCTAGCCCTCAATTGGCTAGGACGTATCATTTGCGTCCATGTTTTTCCTTAAGGTGGCTTTATTAATGGTAATCGTATGTCCAGTAGGCATTGTTTATGAACTGTAATTGAACATGGTATAGAGGGGGCGCGACGATGGTTTTCTTAGTTGAGGGGGGGGGGGCGGTTTTGTAATGTTTGGAAACCGCTGTTCTATGGGGTGTCTCTAACACGTTTTCGGGACCTAACTTAATTTTATGGCCTTATCATGAGGAAAATAGCCGAAAATTGTATGCATGTTAGTTTTATATTATCAAAATGAACGTTAAAATCGCATGTCCTGCTGGCGAGCAGTCGAAAACTTTACGTCTGTGTACAAAATCCACTTCATATCTATTTTTTATTTTTGAATGTCATGAATTGCGAATTTTATTTGCCGCTATTTATTATGAAATTTTAGACGTCATTGTGCCACATTCTGTTTCTATCATTCGGGCCCATTTAAATCGCGACTGAAGTCAAGATGACGATTGCTGAGGGATTAACTAGCACGTCTTATGTCTGAAATCGACTTTTTAAACCGATGGCGATAAAGAGATTGGGAAAATCAAATGCGCTCCGAGGCTAAAAAGCAGTCGTAATCAGTGGTGATTCACCGATAGAGATTTGAAAAAGTTTAGAATCTCATATCGGTGATGACGGCTACTTCGCTGCCGAGATGCGAATCTTGTTTTCTCAACTTTTTTATCGTTATCGGAGAGATATTAGAGTAATTGAAATTGAAGTTGGACGGACCGCTCCACAACTCTAATTGCTCGGTGATTTCGTCAGCAGATTTTAATTAATCATAAATCGATTTACAGATTTAACGATCTATAAAATAAATTATCATGCGGGAACTTGAGAAACCATTGCTAATTTTTTTCTGCTACGTGAAGACATAAAACTCAATCGGACTAAAAATAAAGTAGTCCATTCCTCTCTCTTACTAACCTTAAACGAGTTTGATTGCCGAGAGATGACGTCTCAATCTCAGGTCCCTTACGTTACGGTTGCGTCGTATCCCGTCTTGCGGGAGGACTGTTCTTTCTCTCGAATGGCGACAACCTTTTGGACTCGTCTGGAATTTATCACGCGCCGGTCCTCGTGCATTTTGACGTCATCCCTTTGTGTGTGTTTGTTTTTCTTTTTTTTTCAAGTGCCCTATCGCCCATCTTCCTCCCTACCACATAAGACGGGTAGGAGAAGACTGCCGGTCTATAAGAAGATAAATCACGCCTTTATTGTTTTTTCCTCCCCCGGAAGATGAGCTCCCCGAATGATTTATTCTCGAGAGATATCTTGCAACATCGAGAGATGTGGCGGTCATGTGAGTTCCGCCCCCTCCCTCTTTCTCCCCCCTTTCTCACCACCCCTTTCTCCCCCCTTTCTCACCACCCCTTTCTCCCCCCTCCAATCCCCTCTCCCCTGCTGTACCCATTCTCTTTCCTTCTTACGCCTCTCGCAATCCGAAAGATTTTTCACCCACGTATGCAAATCGTAAAAGACGTACGCCCAAATTTGAAACCCGCGCATAAATAAATCGGAAAACTCTTTTCGAGGGTTTCGCGTTATTTCTTAATGGGTATTTAAATATAGCCATTAAGGAGGGTTATAATTTTTGAAAAATTGATCTCCAGCATCGCGAAATTAGCCGGGGATGTGTTATCTACCCTCCCAAATGAGAAAATTGCGACCGATTGAAGATGGGCATCTTATAAATAATTTTAAATTTAATGCCCCTCCGTCAGCCTTCCTGGTTTTGCCTTCGAATACACGTTTGAGAATATGACACAATACCTTTTCCCGAATATTTTCCATCGTTTACAATTAAGATGTTTCATTTTTAATACCGAAAGGAGATGAATGACGAAGGATTCGTTGAGGCAACAATTTTTCCAGGAATTATTAAAGTTAAAAAATAAATAAATTTGGGATTTATCAAAGCAATTACTCGGGAGTCATGTCTTAAATCAGATTTAATGCTGCATGTTATTTTTACGAATCACTTTCAAACGTGTCATTGCTTATTATTAGGCTGCAGTACGTTTTTAACTTTGATCTGGCTAAATTCTCTTTTGCATATTAGGGTTTTTTTCTTTAGAAAATTTCAAGTTTTTGAAAAACTAAAGCGGAGTTTCCTATCTATCATTTTTTCGCACATTTTTATACATTTTACGCCTCTTTCACTCAATATACTTAACTCTCGAGACAGCTATTTTTAAAGCATTGCATAAAAGACAAATGATGCAGCATTGACATCTTCTCGGGCGCCTGATTTATAATTGTAACTGTGCCGTTACTGCGTATAAATATTTATGGAGCTATTTATATCTTTGATCACGTGACCGCCGCGCTCTCACTGGACTAACACTTCCGCTTATGACGGAGACAAATGAAACCTGATATACGGTGGATGTGCCGTCATCCACTCACTCATGAGTTAATTAATCTTCCGCGGAAGAAATGGGAATATTGTTTTTCGACAGCTTCGATTTCTCCTCGCCATGTTAACATTTTGATATGGAATGAGGGCTCTTCTCCGAAGGCCATTTCCGCTTTGTCGTATTTGCGCCATCTTAAAATGATAGACGAAATTTTTTATAACTTTTTGTCATGAAAAAAGCGAGTACACGCCCGCAAACAGAGATATAGAGACTGCGTAAATTGATAAAAAATACTCAACTCTGCGAATCTTGAAAATTAAAGAATGCATAAAAAGTATATTTTACTTGGATATTTAATTTAATAATCATAATCCGCTTAAGAAAAACCCGTTATCCAGAAGAAAGTGGGTCATACAGTCTCGAGAGCAAATGATCGGAGGAAAACGCTACGGGTGAATGAATAATGATGAATACGAGGCGCAGTGTAGTTGCCCATTACATGCATTTAAATGAGCCGAGCTCAACCGAAAAAAATCTGTGCAACATACATTGCACAAACTTTTTCATACCGTTACGCTTCTAGTTCGTTAAATAATTTCACTGCCTACGTTAATAAGTATTAACTGGCGGCTTGACTCGTAGCAATGATGATGCCGCTGTTGGTGGGATGAGCTTGGCTGTATCCCCTACGTGTTATAATGCCGTCGGCTGCAAAATATTTATTATTTGAGATTATTGTTTAAAGGACATCAAACTCTATAAATCTAAATCCATAGCTCCATTTTTGAGTAAATCGACGTTTTGTGAAGATATACGAGAATTAACTATCCTACATCGTTGCGTGATATGGTTCTTGTTCACTTCCGAGTAATATTCTACATATTACTGGAATTAATCAAATTCTGTTAAACATGTATCCCCTTGGACCGCGTACAGACAGCCGGAATCATAAAAACCACTTTTCAGGTTCGGGGACACCTAAAAAATGTATAATCACACGAATTCTATTTTTTGTTCACGATCACAATATGTATGTACTTCGTACTATATGAGAAAATACAGGATCTGATTCAGATTCGAATGAAAGTTTCCAAGAAAACCTCTTTGTTGATTCGCATGTAAAATCAAGTGATACCACTCTTTCCCTGCCATAATGTTCTAGATCAATTCTACGCGAAATGAAAATCTCAACTCGTGTGCAATCTTTTTCGTACAAAATAACTTTCGTTTTAACATATTCAAGATCTCTGCAATTAAGAAAGTGGAAAAGGGCGCGTGAGTGCAAATACGAATGCCGTTGCAAAATGCGGTCAGTGAAAAGAACTAGCGTGGAATTACCGTTCGCTTTCCTTTGATGGTACCGAATTTCTTGAAATGTTCCCGTATCACACATAATTATGTACGATGATTATACTTTAAAAATTTTTAAAGTCTCTTTTATTTGAGCTAGTTTGTACACATAATGGATTCATTATAAAAATCTTGGATTTATTACTATTTTACTCTTCAAGTATTAAGTTTTTCTTGTATGGTTTAAAAAAATCCTACTCATTTTCATCAGACATAGTTTATTAAATCAAATGTAACTCCCAAGTCGAATCTTTTCTACGTGTTCTGAGATGACGGAATCGCAAAATTTTCGGAAAGTATTTTTTAAAATTAGAAACACGCAGACAAAGTTATAACTTTAAAGAACACGCGAAATTAAAAAAACATTTGTTTTTCTTCTAATTCTAATTATAGTTTATCTTCAATAAAATTCACGGTGGTGGGCGTAATCTTGTGGAACTTTTCCATGATGAACAAATAAAATGAAAACTTAGTATTTTCCACAGTTTTAATATTTCAATACGATGTGATACATCATCTTCAGATCTGAAAATGAAGTATCACCTCGAATTAAAACTGTGGAAAATACAAAGTTTTTATTTTATTTGTTCTTTATATTTTATTTTTGTTTTCTACCCAACCCATAATGAAACGGTAGTCGGATAGAATATCGAGTCTCGAAAGAATTTACGGCTTCTTGCGTTTCCTCTTCAACCGATCGATTCCAAAGAAGCCAAGCTAAAGACCGATACTCCTCATTCATGAATGAAACGAAACGTTCAACGGGGAATGTACGGGAGGATGTCATTGCCCCCGCTTCGCATCCCAGGTACTCACTTTGCATTGGCACCGCGCCTGAGAAAGGCTTCGAAATGTATTAAGCTCTTTCGGACTCCGCAGGAGAGGAGAGCCACTCGGGACGGTTCGGTTTGCGAGGTCGCTTTTCGAGTCGGTGGCGGTCGTCATGGAATCGAGAAGCTCTCCCGCGGTTTTTCCACCGATCTCTCAACCTGAATTCCCTCCGGGTGAAGTCACCTCTGTTGCTTCGCCCTCCGTGATTCCACAAGGCGTGATTTGGCCTCCGAACGATGAGGTTTTCGCGATCCGGTTCGGTCGCTCAGTCACCCGCGCCTAAATCCTTTACGATTCTATACTCCCCTCTCTCTCTCTCTCTCTCTCTCTCTCCTCCATCGCTCCCTAACTGCTGAGTGGCAACAATGCGAGATGCTGATATCCTTTCGGAATGAATGGCTCCGTTGGCATCCGATAGGGAATGGGACAGATCGTCCTTTTGTACGCTTTCGCTCGTGATTAGGCCCGAAATACCATCGATGACGGATCGGTACGCGCGACTGCGAAATTTCAACCGTGTGGGCGTTTCTTATTGGATTAAAAGGATTAATTTACCTTGAGTCTGTGTTACGTCTTACCCTCCTATAACGCGGGTTTTTAATAACACGGATTCGCTACAACGCTGTTTGTTTTTATTTAAAAAATGCATACAAAGCGGATTATGGCTCGCATTAACGCGGTTTGGTTTGAATTGGGATGTGGCTTATATTTTTTATAAGCTAAGATAAAAAATGTGCACCAAAGAGAGGTTGATGAATTTAGGGACTTGAGGAGGGTGTAAAAAGGATCGCTTTAATTTGTTTTTGTAAAGTTAATCGATGCCAGTAAATGAAATTTAATTGTAAACCTAAGGGATACAAAGATGAACATATGTTTAAAGAGTAGGTATCAGGATAGTGTGTAGTAAATTTTTATTTATTTTTTGGGGAAAGCTTCAACCTCGTGTGTTTTACTCTCTCTTCCGCCTCCCAGGATGTATTTATTCTTCGACCCATTAGTTTCCGAGTGGAATTCCTAAGGTGTAAAAAGTTAAGGGAAAGTGACTAATTGCTTTCAAGTTATAAAAAACTGTTAATTGGCTACAGAATGCTGTGGGTGTCAACAGTTATGTGTATATGTTTTTTGGGTGGTTTTGACATTCCCTTCCTGCTAATGTGATATATACGTACAGTCGTACAAGTTGACTATTATGTCCGTGACAGAAATAATAACTTCTTCAAGTTATAGAAAATGAGAGGCAGCAAAAATAGGAGTTTTCTAATATTCGAGCCATAGAGGTTCGAGTTATCGGGGCATCGGCAGGTTCGGACTAAAGGTTTTGTAGACCCTAGTGCAGGAGTAGCCAAACTGCAATGGACATCATCGAAGAGCCGCAATAACATGTAATGAACTGATAAAATATATCCAACACAATGCAGCTGTTGTGGCACATAATAATAATAATGATAATAACAATAATAATAACAATAACAAAACACGTTTATTCAATGAGACTTCTGGCAATCTTTGACTTCAATAATTATCTTACACATTATAATCGGAAAATTACGGTATATGTAAGACAGTCGAAGTTTCAAAGAGCCGCATGCGGCTCCGGAGCCACGGGTTGACCACCCCTGCCCTAGGCACCATGGCTCGTAGGCCTTTTAACTATTATATGTACACACATATACACAAGATGATTAATTAGGGAAGAATATGGGGAAAAATATTTCTGATTAATCAAGAAAATTTATACTGTAAATTAAGTTTCCCTCGTACTTACTACAGGGAGCGTTGCGTGGTCCATCCTGGCGTCTGACATGGTGACATGCGCAATAGTACATACTACTATACAATTTAATTGCATATGTCACCGTCGGTTTCTACATGAGTGCTATATTAACCTACGCATGCCATATAACCAGAACTAACACATGGAGCGAATTTTAATGCATGAAAAAAACCTTTGTTAACAATTTTTTGTTTGAAATTTTCGTAGGTCCTAGACTTAGCGCATATAGTGCTTAGGTCATAATCCGTCTCTGGGCATTGGTGTAGTCTTTAAAGATATCATATGGTATCTAAATGTCGACAGAATGAAAACATTAATTTAAGCTTAGCACCGAAAAGTAAGTTATTCACGTTATTGGTTTAAAAAGTATAGTAATGTTTCGTAAACGCAATAAAATTTTATTCATATGAATTATTTATTTAAAGAATCAAATAGTAAAGGAAGTGCATTATTTTTCCTATTTCTTTCTCGCTAGTAAGAGATATTAGGTTTCACTGCACCGAAGTTGGCGACCAATCTCGGCATTCTCCCTCGTGATGGGGCTGCCGGCCTCCCTGAGGAAACATTCATTGCCTTCGGCTGCGTTGCTATTCGCTGCCTACTTACAATTAATATCGTCCCCATAATAACACGGTAGTTACTATGGGAGGCCGCCATAACTGTTTCGGAGTGGTAGGGATTTGGGTGCACGAAAAATTGCTCTCTCTCTCCCTCCCTCTCTCTTTTCTCTTCCATCTATAGCATCTATAGTATAGATTATATGCCACGTCCTTCCTCTCTGCTCCCTTCTCATCTCTTAATATTCTCTCCACCATTTCACCTCCCTCCTCTCCCTCCTCCTCTCCCTCCTCCTCTCCCTCCTCCTCTCCCTCCTCCTCTCCCTCCTCCTCTCCCTCCTCCTCTCCCTCCTCCTCTCCCTCCACAGGGTTAAATGTAAGAAGGGACTTCATAGTCTCAATTTCGCCCTAATAAAGTCGTTTGTCTGTCTGTCTGTCTGTCCTCCTCTCCCTCCTCCTCTCCCTCCTCCTCTCCCTCCTCCTCTCCCTCCTCCTCTCCCTCCTCCTCTCCCTCCTCCTCTCCTTCCTCTCTCCTCCCCCTCTCCTGCTTTCTTATAATATGCATGCCCCAACAACATTCTCTATATTCATTCATTGTATATATTTCATGTATATTTCATCTCATTCTGCATACTTG
Organism: Tanypteryx hageni; assembly: GCA_028673005.1. Classification (NCBI taxonomy): domain Eukaryota; kingdom Metazoa; phylum Arthropoda; class Insecta; order Odonata; family Petaluridae; genus Tanypteryx; species Tanypteryx hageni. The sequence goes on along the minus strand of CM054118.1, from coordinate 4,773,470 downwards.
TATATTTCTTGTTTACATTACGTTATTACCTTTACGTGTACTTTTTTATGACGATATATAATTACGCTGTATATACGAACTCTCCCACTGTACATACTCCTTTCTATTTAATGTTGTAGTTTTGTATTACCATATGTACACTATCTAGGGTTTTCGCAGGTTTTTCACACCCCCCTTCTTAGTGGGTGTTTTCCTGCGTGGGTTTTACTAGGGAGGACATGTCTGTTTTTACCTAGGTTTACCCACAAACAAAAATCTGTATTCAATTTTATCATTTTACTTTGTATGATTTAGGTACATAATGTTTATATAATGTATTTTGTTATACCTTATTTTATTCTTTTTCTTGTATTTATTATATTGATGAAGGGTTAAATGTAAGAATGGACCTTATGGTCTAAATTTCGCCCGAATAAAGACGATTATCTATCTATCTATCTATCCTCTCCCTCCTCCTCTCCCTCCTCCTCTCCCTCCTCCTCTCCTTCCTTCACTCCCTCCTCCTCTCCTTCCTTCACTCCCTCCTCCTTTCCCTCCTCTCCCTCCTTCACTCCCTCCTTCTCTCCCTCCTCTCCCCCCTTCTCTCCCTCCCTCCTCTCCTTCCCTCCCTCCCTCCTCTCCTTCCCTCCCTCCTCTCCCTCCCTCCTCTCCCTCCCTCCTCTCCCTCCCTCCTCTCCCTCCCTCCTCTCCCTCCCTCCTCTCTCTCCCTTCTCTCTCTCCCTCCCTCTCCTCCGCCCAATAAACAAATATCTATCTATCCCTCCCTCTTCCCTCCCTTTCCTCACTATCTCTACTTCCACTTCCCCCCTCCATCTCACTCATACTAACCTTGCCTCATTTCCTCTCATACTTTCTCCTCTCCCTCTTCTCTTTCTTCCACATTCTTTTTTCCACTTTTTCTTCACCTCCCCCTTCCTGTTCTTTTCGACTTTCACTCCCGCGATCCAAAACATTTATCTTTTCTCCCTCTTCATACCTTCATGTTATTTCTTCCACGCTCATCTCAATCTCTCTTACTCCCTTCCTCTTTTTATCTCTCCCTTTCTCTTAATTCCATCTTTCCACCCCGTCCTCTGTCTCTCGCTTTCTCTTCTTCCCTTTATTAATCCCTCTCTCTCTCTCTTCCTCTTCCCTCTCTCACTCAATTCTTCCCGGAGATGGATTTGCCGTCTGAATGCCACCGAACAAAGAGGCGTGACCGTCCGCCGACAATGAGTAGCCCGGGATTCGAATCCCGCCCCGGGCATTTCGAAGGACTGTAGGGTGAATTAATTCTCCATCAGTCATCTCCCTCTTCTGCCGGAGTCATTTCGGAGCTATTATTTTATTTCGTATTTTCCGCATGGAAGAGACTTCCGCGGTCATTTGGTCGTCGTGACTCATCAGATGCGGCGAGGCCTCGGGTTCTTTAGTAATCCCTATGTAACCGCGCCGGTGGACTTTTTCCCTAACCGCCAAAACTGCTCTCCGTTTATGGAATTCGTAGTTGTAAATACGATAACCAACGAAGTTTCGAATTTTTTTTACCACAAGACTTTTCGGCCGGGCGAATTAAAAAAGTATTTGAAATGTTCTTCGGCGTTTTGTTAGATGCTATGCGAAGCAAAAGATTTTATTGTTTAACTTAGCAATAAGTGGTTCCTGATAAAAGTCTTGTTTAGCCATCGAAATTAAAGAATAAAATATTGTTTACTGCGATCCAGTTATTTAAAAAACACTAGAATTGCTTGAAATATGATAATTGAGAATTTCATTACAATATCCATTAACCACTCGTAACAAACTTCAATTTTTCATCTAACGTATCATTCATATCATTAAATATCTACAATGCTTTCAAGGAATGGTATATGTTAACTTGAAAATCCATTCTTACTGGAAGCAAAATGATACCATATAATATCTTAGAAATCTTTAGTCTAATTTTTCTTATGAAATCTCCTCTTTCTTAATACTTGGATCACTGAAAAATATTTTTGTAGAGTAAAAACGTCTACATTTTACATTATCAGATAGTTCATTTTTATAATCCATGTAATGCCTTCGAGTTTACTTGAATATTATTCAAAGCAGATTTCGTGAAATTATTTGTCCTTAAAATAATATACCTTAATCCACGATTAAAAATTTATCTTCTGTGTGGGTAAAATACTACATTAACATGGAGAAATAGGAGCGGATTTCTTTACGAAAAAGTTTGTATGCATGTTGTATGAATCCATTTTCATATCGTTGCCGAGGAAGAAAATGTTTGTTACCCACCTATCGTCAATACCTACTCTTAAGAGGTATTAATGTAACCACCCGGTCAGGGTGAAGAATCCGATAAACGCCGAGAATAAATATGCGCGGCTTTATCTAAATAGGTTCCGGAATTTTCACTCCGAAGCCTCTGGTTACTCCGAATCCTCGGATGGATGTATCTTTTCCGATGGAGACGCCGTCGAAATAACTCCTCACCTCACTAACAGCAATTTACTTATTTACGAACGGTCAGTGCCTTCGACGCACAAAGTAAACGAGCGCGTGATGCGTGCAGAGCCATCTTACTCCTCCGCGGACCGAGATTCGAGTGTCCCCTTCTTCCGATACCCCCATTCGCTTGCTCTCGATGTTTAAAGGGTGCTGACTGAATTGTTGAAGTTAGGGAAGGAGAATGATGGTACGTCACGCGTGTGTTAGGGGGAGAGAGAGAAAGCGCTGTGGTCTGTGGCTCCAAGCGAGGCAGATGACCGATGCGTGCGCTATAAAAAAGCGAGAGAATGAAAGGGCCCACAAGAACGCGCCTCGCAGACGGGATAGCGTCGCCTTTTAAAAGCTTTTTCATCGCGTCGGAATAGACGAGAGCTTAATTTGTATCCATAGACATGGCTCCGTTAATATCCCTTCTACTTCCAGCACCGTCCCACATTCTCCCCTTCAGTGTCTCCCTCTCCATTATTTTCCTTTCTTTTCCTCGCCTCTTTCCCTCTCTGTCTCCCTCCTCTTTTCTCCTCTATGTACATCTTTCGCTCTACCTTTCTTCCCCTTCCATTTTTCACTCACACCCTCTCTGTTTTTCTCTCTCTCCCTCTCTCTGCTCTCTCTTTCCCCCGTCTCTATTCTCCTTCCCTATCTCCCTTTTATTCCCTTCCTCTCTCTCACACTCTTTCTCTCTCCATTCCTCTCTTTTTCTCTCTCTCCTCGTGCTCTCTGCTCTCCATCCATATCTCCCTCTCTTTTTCTCCAATACTTTCTGTCTTCCTCTATATATTCTTCTCTACTCCTTTCTCCTCTAACTCTCTCTATTCTATCCTCTACCCTTCTCCTTCTCTTCCTCCTCTCCCCTATCTCTGCTCTCTCTCCCTTTTTTCTTACCATCTTTACCTCCTTCCCTCCCCATCTTTCTCTCATTCCCTTCCTTCTATCTCAAGCTTTTTCCCTTTCTGTCTTTTTCCTTATTCTCTCCTCTATCTTTCCCCTTCATATCTCCCCTCCCTTTTCTCTCCTCTCCCCTTCTCTTTCCCTATCTCTCCCCTCCCTTTCTCTGCTCTCTCCCTTTCTCATCTTTTTTCTCTCCTTTTATACCTCTCTCCAACCCTCTCCCTCCATCTCTCTCTCTCCCTTCATCTCTCTCTCTCTCTCTCCCTTCATCTATCTCTCTCTCTCTCCCTTCATCTCTCTCTCTCCCTTCATCTCTCTCTCTCTCCCTCCATATTTCTCTCTCCCTCCCTCTCTCTCTCCCTCCCTCCCTCTCTCTCCCTCCCTCTCTCTCTCCCCCTCTCTCCCCCTCCCTCTCTCTCTACCTCCCCCCTCTCTCTCTCCATCTCTCTCTCCCTCCATCTCTCTCCCTCTATCTCTCTCTTTCTCCCTCCATATCTCTCTCCCTACATCTCTCTCCCTCCATCTCTCTCCCTCCGTCTCTCTCTCCCTCTCCCTATATCTGCATTCTCTCCCTTTTCCTCTCCCTCCGAATCTTTCACACTCCCACCCTCTCTCCCCTTTCTCTCCCATCTCTCTCACATTCACTCCGTTCCTTCATGGTCGACCGAATTCAAATTGAAATAAGTTCTGTCGAGCATCAATAAAACATCTTATCTTCTTCTTCTACTTCGTTTCTTTATTCGAGACATAGGAAAGGGAAGAGGAGATGAAAACGTTAGCACTCATCTTGAATGACGCCCGTAAATGACGATGGGGGGAGTGATGGAAAGGGGAGGGAGGAACGGTGATGGCCCCTCCGGAATTTCATAAGGGTTTCCTAATGAAAATCAGGTTGATAAAAGAAAAGGAAGACTGACAAAATATATCAGAAGCTGATGGATGGTTGGGTTTCGTTTTTTATTCTGAAGATGTCCGAGTATTTTTTTAACGAATTTGTTTTTGGTTTGTCGTTAGTAATGTTTTCCTGTCGTGATAATATCGTTAAATATCTAAAATATAATGCGAAATAATGTCAAATCTTGATAATTCTAACGCCTGTAATTTAAATTTTTGTTTAGACTAAGTATAAATGTTCTCCGCTCCCGCCCATAAACTTTCAAATGAACACCTACAACACGAAGTTTCAGCGACTTGATATTTTTATAGTGTCCTTTTAGGTTGGAGTTACCGAGATCCGAGTGCGTTCAAAGAAATAACGGCATCGATAGGGACATATCGACTTATCGTTCTCTTTATTTTTTTATTTAAAGCGTAATCAAATATGAAGTGACATGAAATTTACTCTTCTTGTTTTTCTTTTTTTTAATTTAGCTAATTCCAATGTGATTAGCATTGATGTGCCGACACAAAGCACTTGAAACCGATCTTATATTAACCGCGATAAATGTATCAAATACTGAACTCCGCCACATGTACTTACCTACCGATTGGCAAAAGTTGCTTACCGATTAAACCATTCGATATCGATACGGATGGCCTTATCGTTCGAGATTTAAAAAAAAGGGAATCGCTTCTTGCGGAGAGATATATAAATGCCCGATGAGCGCAGACTCCTCTTGATTCAAAATCGATGAAAACGTCGCCGTCCACTCTCGTGGAAATACCTCACTCGGTCGGCTTAATGCATTCGGCGTTTTCCAGCTTCCTTTTCCGCGATTTCGAGATCAGAATTCCTCGGAGATCATTGACACGTTCCTCCATTTGCCAACAATGGAAATCGGTCTCCCTCATCAAAATCAGTTTCCATCGCTGTCTTTTCCCTCCGATCGTATGCAAAGCGTGGAGAAAGCATGTTATTTCCTCCTTCGTATTTGGCGATAAACCTTCATGCAATATTTTTCGCACATAGCTAGTAGGGTGGTTCTAATATATACAGCATGAAATTTTTTTTTTAAATTTCCATCTCACCCACTAAATTTCAGCTGGATTGGATACAAGTAACCCGTGCCTCAATGCACTTGTTTTTGGGAATTTTTCACATTTTATTCTAAAATGACATGAATATTGGTTTAAAATAAAATGTCTTTATTTTATTTTTTTTGTCAAAAATGTATTTTTCAGGCTTGCAATGTTTTATAGAAATCATGTTTTACAAAACAATGTATTGATTTTCACAATTTCTGTGATAATGTTTCCCTTTTACAATCTGGAAATCGACGTTGGTAATCATTCTCCACCTGTAACAGGAATTGTTTCTGGTCTTCATTTTTCGTAATAATAATATTATAATCTTCCATTAATTTAACTCCTCTTTCTGCTGTGTCGTTCACAACTCTCGAACTTTTCACTATTTCCAGTCCTTTTTGGTAGTCTATATTAGCTTCCCAAGTTCCAGGTGAATAAACTCAAAAGGAATACAAAAGAGCTCAAACATTATTTTTGTTCCATCTGGAATGAAATCTTTGATTTCTTTCCTCATAGTACTAACCACATCCTTTTGATCTACAAGGCGCTTATTAATTTCAAAAAGGGTATTTTGACATTTGAAAGCATGTGCCACTTTTACGTTAGAATCTACTAATATCTTTGAATCAAAATATGCCAGTGCCGCTGCATCTGGCGTCAGGTACCATAAATGACCACAAAACCTTTTCAGTGCTGCACGAGATATGGCAGGATCAATTCTTTCATAGATAAAACCTTAGGTCTTGGTTAGGTGCTTCGACACCAATAGGGGCACAAAACCATGCTTTAATATACATTCGCACGAGAAAAATGCAGATATCACGGAGTGCTTTTTCCTCTTGTGCACGTAAGGGGAACTCACCACAAAAAAGGAAAATTTTAAATCAGTAAATGGCTTTAGCCATCCATCTAGCATGATGTATAGCTTCTGGAACACGAAAAGATATTCCACGGCGGGGCGTACCACCGAGAAAGGTTACCGCTAATTCCAGAACTCTCTGTAATCCTCTCTTCTTTGGCTTTCATGTAAACGATCCATTTCCAATGAATGAATTTCTTCCACTACATCTTGTAGTACTGTTTGAACATACGCATTTTTGTATCCCAGGTTTGTAATTTGTAACGTTAAATCCAGTCCAGGCCTGCTGAAAACGTTTGAAAAGTGGCACACTTGGACCCGATGTGGGCGCGAGCTTTTCCTCAAAAACACTCTTTAAAATAATCTCATAAATGTGATGTCTACAAGGTAAATACAAAAGGTCCCTTCATAATAACAGTTCCAGTAATACACAAGCGCCACTCAATCGGCCTGTATTTGCTGATGTTGTATCACAACAAAGAGCTTGTACTGAGTCTGTGAGGCCCCATTCATGGAGTAACTGTTACACAGCTGTTGCCTGATCTTCTTCTGTTCCAGCAGATAGTTTGGGGACCCCTAGGAGATGCTCAATACCCTTACCAGTTAAAACTATGGGTAGTCTGTCAATTGTATTTTTTTCTAGTCAAAGCAGGAAGCATCTTTCCATCCCAATGTACGACAACTGTATCCCATTGAGGCACTTTAAATAGAACCCGAATTTGAGCAGCACGTTCTGCACGCAGACGCTCACGACTGCGACGAATAGATGAACGGTTGATTATTAAATCATCTACCTTGTTGCTCAATGCTTAATCAGTTGCAATCATAATATGGACTGCATCTCAGTCACTTAATTTGCACCTGTCGAGTGCCGCATCAAGTTTGGGAGTGATGAATTCAACGTCAGCTCTTTTGACGGAATACGGTGGGCCTGGGCTGGTAAAACTTCGACCATCTGTAAATTTGAAGATTCTTCCACGCCATCACCCGTTTTACCTTCGCCTTCATTGTCACTACCATTCAAACATTGCAGTTGAACAGTTTCCCCTGAAATAAAAGAGAAATATTACACACTGTAAAAGATATTCAATCCTGAATTAAACGAAAAAGCAGTTTAATTTTCTTTTTCTTTTAGGGACTTACTTATTTGTTGGAGTTTTTTCCCCAAAGTTTATGTTTAGATGCCATAATACCTATTTAAAGTTCGCACACAAAATAGTTACGTTGGATAATACAAATTCTACAAGGCACGGAACGTGTGCTGCCAAGTGGCAGTAGAAATTCACTCTGAGAGCCTGCACAAAATAATGCCATATCATCCGAAATTTGAGATGACTCTTCATACTATACATTGTAAACATTGAACGAAATACTATGTATGGCCATGAGTGAGACCTGGAGAAACATATGCATACAATGTATTTGTGTTTTTGGAAGTGTATACAATTGACAGACTTTGAGATTCAAATTTTATGAGTCCAAATAATAAAGATATATGTAGGTTACAGGGAATTGAGGATTAGGAAATATTCAAGGGCCTTGGGGCACAGGTTCCCGTTATCCGATCGGTCTCAAATTTCCCATACCTTATTTTTTTACTGGAAGTAAGCAATTAAGGGGGTGAGACTAAAAAAATCCCATTTCAATAAATAAGGATCACCCTAATATCTAGTTGATTCCTCAATGTCCGTGAAAATTAATTAGCTCTTCCATTCAGCTTTTCAGTGGCAATTTCAAATCTCCCTGAGCTTTAAAACGATGTCGACAATTATGAAGCCTGAATAAGTAATGGAAAATCGCCTTGAAGTGATTATTATATATATAAATAGGAAACGATGGTAATAATCTAGATTCCGCTTATTATTATCCGTATTTATTGATACAGACCAGTCAAAATAATCACACGCTGGATTCCAAAACCGAATCTAGTAAAAGGAAAGTTTCCTTATGCTGTTATAAGGCGCTTTGCGATATCAATGAAATCGAATCCGATGTGAATGCATTAAGCAGCATATACGAAACATTGTTAAGAAATTCGCCGCCAGATCTTTTTCAGAAAAACTAGCTAAACTTTCTCAAAATTTGACTTCCATTTTATTCAAGATTATTATTGATTGTTTCGAGGCGATTAGTACCAATATCATACGTAAAAATATGCATATTTTTTCCTGTAAGAAAAATTAATTTCAAATGCCACAGCAGAATTATAATTATACTTCTTTATGCATAAAATACCTATAAATCTAGTCTCTTTTCGCTATCACATACCTATCAAATGCGCAATTTTATTGACATTCTTCATTTTAAAATTTATCCTCTTAATTTCATAGAAAAAATAAGGAAGTGGACTTGGACAAACATCATTATCGAGCTAAGGGACGCAGCTCGTCGCAAGAGACCGATAAACTCGCGCACCAATCAGTCGGGCGCAAACGCGGCGATTAGGGCATGTAAATCAGCCCGTGGCGATTTAGTGCAAGTAAACTGTTGGTTCGCGGGTCCAGGAACCTAGCGACATACACGCACATGAAACTTGCGCCTACGTATGAATTTAAGTATTAAAGACAATAATTTCAATAGAATTTATAGTGTAGAGCAGTGGTGTTCAAAGTACAGACCGCCCGCTATATCTACGTACGTACACCACGGGCAAGGATGGGCGTAATGACTTTTTAAGAGTCCAAAGCAAAAGTGTTATTTCCGTGTGCGTAAACTAAACTTATCTTTTCTTATAACTCTCCGGCGCCTTACAATAGGTCGGTTATATTTGTGCACCGATAATAGCCTAAGAGACAAGGAAAATTGTGCTTTCTTTGTCGATATACGACAATGGAATACGCAATCTGAATTTTATGTGTTTCTCAACACGGAGTACGTTGGCGCCACCTATCTTAAGGACTCGAGATATTGAGGAGTGGGTTTCCAACAGCAGAAAAAGCGTACGACACAGATACATAAATTTTAGAATGCACCTTCGGTGAATCAACACTGATGACGGTTACTTTCTAGCTGAAGTGCGCATCTGGTTTTTTCGACCTTTTTATGGCTATTGGAGAAACATAGTTTTTCAATTACATAACAAGCTATTTAAACAACAAAAAAGGTCCAATAAAAATTAAAGTATATATATATATATATATATATATATATATATATATATATATATATATATATATGGATGTCAACAAGGTGTTGGGATGAGGAAACCCAGTGAGCACTCACCAATCAGACGACTTCAGGTTGGCGAGGCCCCGGGCATGTCGAAGCGACACACGTAAAATAACACAAAAACACAGTTCTCTCTCTGTAATAATTTGCTTTGAAATCAGAAAATTATTTTTCCTTATTATTATTATTGTGGCAACCCTGCTTTTTAGATCCGTTTTAAACATGTTCATTTCGTTTTGCAATTCTATACTCACCCTACAAACGAAATATATTTTTGAAATCGGTTCAGCCAATACCTTCGAAATTCAAAGTTACAGAAAATTCTAACCTTGATATTGTGGTAACCCTGTTTAGTCGACCCGGTTGAAATATGATATTTTGGTTATTTATTTTTATGAATATTATATAGATATACCATATTGGATTATCCTTGAGGTCATTTCTCTAGAAATACGTGTAAAAATATAATTTTACTTTTTATTGTGGTAGCCCTGATCTTTATTTAATTGAAATCCCTTCAGCCAATTCCTTCCAACTCCATAATTAGTGGAATAATTTAATATGTAATTGTGGTACCCCTGTTTGGCTGATTCAGTTTAAATATGCTATTATGGTTTTCAATATGTGTGTACATTATAAATATTATAATTTGGTTAACATTGATGCAGACATTTCAACACAAACATGCGTAAAAAGAATGTTTTTTATTTCTTGTATTGTGGCAGCCCTGCTTTCTATATCTATATTAAACATATTGATTTTATTTTTTTATGTTACACGCCTCCTTCCTACAAAATTCGTTGAAATCGGTTCAGCCAATTCCTTCCAAATTTATAAATACCGAAAATTTGAACTTTGTAATTGTGCCACTTCTGTAGAGCCGATCCGGTCCACATATGCCACGTTGGTCATTAATTTATGTGAATATTTTATGTGCCAAATTTGGTTAAAATCGGTTCAGCTAATTCTTCCCTGATGTATGCGTACGGACGGACGGACGGACATCACGAAGATTCCTTTTTAGCACTGACAAAAAGCACTAAATAATAAAAGGGAAGAAAAAAATGGACACCCACTCCTCGAGTAATGATGCAATTACGCGCGAGACCGACTAATTAAAGTTAACGTCATCCTTGGGCAAGTGCGCGGATGCAAAGGCACTATTTTCTCTAAGTGGCGGCGGCTGCGGAGCACTCAAGGGGTGGACGTTGTCACCCGAGTAGTGTTTACCCCCTCCGCACATAATACGAGTAAAATCCATCATCGAATTGAAAAATTTTGTTCGCTTAATGTGTTTAGCCAAAACTCTGTCTTCACATGGAAATTGACGATATTTTATCAAGAAACCACCAAAGAAAATTTAATGTATGCGTGAAAACTAAAAAAAACATTGCTTTAATTTACATGCCAATACATATCTTGGATCACTGCTGCACAGTGACGCAGGTGAGTCTACGCAAGTACAATAAAAACATTCAAAATACCAATTTTTAATTATTTATGCACTTAATAAATAATATATTCCACTTGGTTACGGTGTGAATATAAAGTAAAAGCACGCGTTATTTATTATTACCAAATTTCATGCTTGAATTATTTTTTAAATATGGTTAAAGAAGGCGAGCATAGAGAGAGAGAGAGAGAGAGGAATGAACTCAACCCTTATTTTGGTCCTATCTTGGGAGCCTTTTCTTAACTGTAAACATTTTAAGGCCAACAAAGATTAATTCTATCGAAATCATTGAGAATAATTACTGTAATTTAATTTGTATAGTTCAGTTTTAAATCGCTATACGGCATACGCACTATAATATCTCTGATTATTTTCTCGTAGTTGAATATATGTGCCGGGCCTGTTGGATGGTTACAATGAAAGAGTCGCGGGTTCTAATCCTGCCGAGGGCATGATTGTACGTGATCTTAAAATGTCCACTTTTATAGCATTAAAAAACATCACGAACTCATCCAATTATGAGTTGGTCATGGAGCTCGCTTCTGCGAGAGGAGCTTAGCAGAAGAACTTCAGCTCTACTACTCGAACGTTGACTCGTGCATCTGGGAAGGACAAATGAATACGTTTGTATGTGTGTAGGCGCGCGTGTCTGAATGCGTGTCTGAATGCGTGCGTATATGCCTGCGTCTGCGTTTGGCGCCAGACTCTTGAAGTCGCGCCTGTAAAAACATCCTCGTACGTTCGTGTGAACGGACCTCTTTACTGTAGTAGGAGTGGAGGAGGGTAGGAGAATAACCAGTAGACTAAACTGGTGTATGGAGGCAAAAAAAGAAACCACTAGTTTGTTCGTTTTGTTACAGCCACAGAATGCCATTTTAATTTAAAATACCTTTAATTATTTTATTACTTTTAAACTTTCATCTTAAATGTCCTGGTGTCTTTTAAAATTCCCGAAGAATCGGCGGAGGCCGTGATAAAATAATTTACCTATATGAATTACAATTAGCTTTTATATATTTGCATGAGACGTTCGTTTTTGGAACAGACTGTGTCAAGCGAAACCGTGATAAATGAGATTGGTTTCCGCATGGGAATACGTGAGGTTATATTTGAGCGCCGTTTTGAGTCCAACATGCAAGAGTTTATTATATTATGTTTAGAATTGTTTTCTTTATTCTTGAATATAACCTCTGAATCGAAATGAAATATTTTGTGATTTTTAATGCTTGGAAACCTTTTCGAAACCGTGCTAAAGTGAAGTTGATGGCCGTGCAATTTGAGATAGTTCTCTAAAACGAAAACTGTACAAAACCGAAACCGCACATTTCGAAGGATGAGTGTGTATACCTCCCAAACACACAGTCGGACCTCGATAACTCGAAACTCCACAACTCGAATTTTCGATAAGCCGAAGCGCATATTTTTCGCGTTCGTATTCGTATACGGTAAAAGATAAAGTTGTATAACTCGATTTTTTTCAATTTCCACTGGAGGGTCGAATTATAGTGGTTGGACTGAATATCATCTCTTTAGTGAAAAACGCCAATATAATATATCGCGCGGCTAATTATTCCGCGTTTTTTCCTCCCGTGTGGGGATGTAACAGGAAATCGCATAAGCAAGGCAGGATGACGAACTATAAAGGCCTCTTTTTTATATTTTTAATGGCATTAATGCAACGTCGACATGAGAATATAATGAGAGAAAGAGAGAGAGAGAGAGGAAGTGTCGAGAAGGCAGATAAGGATGTGACTCGGAAGGATTGGAAGCGCTAATTCCTCGAACGTTTAAGGCCCAAGAAGCAGGCGCCGAGATGACGGTCGTCCTTATGCAAGGTGGAAACTGACTGCAAAAGTATGTTTTATTCGAGGCATTTGTGTTAAGGGCGGAATTTGTGGAGGGAAAGGGGGTAAAGGGAGAGAGGAAGAGTACTGGAGAGGAAGAGGAAATGAGAAGATTGTGTATTTTTGGTTAATCAATCTCTTGTATTAGTATTCCTTCCACACCGAACACACACATAAGGAAGGAGGGAAACCTGGTGCTGGCATTAGCCTACTCTTTACGAAGAGCACCAAGGGGGCCAACGGCTTAACGTCCCTTCGAAGGGCGGAACGCTGACTTTGAGCGGTCTCCTCAAACCACAAACCACATGAATGAGAAGATTGAACGGGAGAGAATGGATAGGAAGGGGGAGAGGAAAAGGAGTGTCAAGACCCATCGAGTATGGAGGGATAGGATGAGAGAGATGGGTGGGATAAGGGGAAGAAAAACATATACGAGGGGAGGAGAGGGAAATGAAGATGGAGGGAGGATGAAAAGACGCCGGCGGCATTACTTAGCGGGTGCTTCAAGTACGGTGTTGACTCTTCCAGGTTGTTTATGGCGGTTGAATTGCGGAGTCCTTGACTAACTCTCTAACCTTTCGCTCTCTCTCTCCCCCTCTCCCACCCTCCCTCTCTCTCTCTCTCCCTCCCTCTCTCTCTCCCTCCCTCCCTCTCTCTCTCCCTCCCTCCCTCTCTCTCCCTCCCTCTCTCTCCCTCCCTCCCTCTCCCTCCCTCCCTCTCCCTCCCTTTCTCTCTCTCTCTCCCTACCTCTCTCCCCCCCTCTCTCTCCCTCACTCTCTCCATTCTTCGCTGCCTCCTTTACCGTCCCCACTCACTCATGCAAGCCACCCCTCTGCCAATCCGACTCGTTTAAAGATACTTCCTGTTTTTTTACACCTGTCCACTCCGCACTGTCCCTATCTTCCCTTCTTGACGTTCTCTCTCTCTTCCTCCGCCTTTCTCATTCTCCCTCCAAGGCCCTCCAACTCTTTCTCTCTCTCCTACATATTTCACCATTCTTTCTCTCCCTAGGACACTAAATCTCTCTCTCCCCCTCCCCATCCTTTTCTTGCCCTCTCTCTTTCTTTCTCAGTTTCGTCCTTCCATTCTTACTTCCATTGATTGCTTTCTCCAATTAATACTTCTAAAAAACTCGCGACGCTACGTCTAGTATTCTCCTTCGTACGTGGACTTTTATCAAGCGGATTTTATATCGAACAAAGCTAACGCTGACTCCGCTTCTTCTGTACCACTTCTGGAGTGACTTTGTGACAGGCCAAAAAATAATTTTTTCAGCTAAAGGCTTCTGTTTAAACATAGAATATGCAAACCTTAGCTTTTTTGGAAACAATTCAGCAGTTTGGTGTGGGCAAATGAAAGTTTGCAGGTAATATGTCACCACGTGCAAAGTAGGCTCCAAACTAAAGATGACAAGCAGAAAGGGAAATAGAACCATTAATTCCTTACAGCACCAGTATGTTGCAGCACAGTACAGTGTTTCAGGCTACCACACTATTTTGGCAGAACTACAGGCCACTAAGGCGGGGGAGTTGATATTATGGAAAATTATGCCGTCACAAAGTGACGGTAGTTTTAATAGTTAATTCACGCCTTTTACTAGCTGAATCTTGATGATTATAACAAATTAGTTCCTTGCATATCGGTAACGAGAATATTATTGTTGTTCTACCACACTGAAACTTAGTATATTTTTAATCTTAAATATTGTAAGCTAGTATTTCCAAATCTAGATATTTTTGATTTCGGATAATTCTTCCAATCGCGTCATTGGCAAATATATTATTTCGCGAATGTAGATAATAAATTATGCTTTACCTCTTGAAATCCGAACAATATGCAGTTGCTTTTGCTGAGAAAGATTCTTTAAAAAGAATTTGCAAGTTTTGCTTGAAAACTTTTGGACATCCGTTGATGCCAATTAAGGACTAATTAAGGAAAATGTAATTATCGCAATAATATTTTAGCCTTAAAAAAAGAACTATATAATACGTTACTTTGTATAATTTGATATATTTCATCACTGCACTAAATAGTCTCTTTATTTATCATAAAATATATATAGAGAAAAATTAGACAATTACTCAGCGCTCGATCAACTGTCTTACCTCAAATCCTGATTAAAATGTGTTTTTCCAATCGGCAAAATATTTTACAACAAATAGCAGATAAATATTAATCCTTAATTCCTCTTCAATTTTAAGTAACGATTGCTAATTTATGTGCACATTTTTAAAACCATTATAATATATAAATTGAAATTTACTAACCTGTAGCATAGGATGAAGAAGACAAAAGCAAGAGAGCGGAACGGTCTTTCCAGGATAACTTATAGAGAAAGACTGCCAAAAGAGTGGGTTCAGTGCATACGGAGAAGGGGTTGATGTGCATGCAACAACGTCTATCTAATGGAAAAACCCTAGCAAGCATTAGAGAAACATTTGTTCCAGGAATACAATCCACGGGGTAGATGCGTGGAAGGGGTAGCAAAACGGTTAGCTGGCTGTCTTCAAACGACCACCGAAATTCCTTTCTTCCGAACCTCGTTTAACATGGGTTGAGGAATTCTCAGTAGGACATATAGCCCTTATCTGTATAGAGAGGCTCATGGAATATCCCACCATTAGGTCGGCAAATATAACCACATAAACCTCAAAAGGTCTAAGAAACACGTGTTCTCGAAACTAACCTAGGACCTTCGGTTAACTGATTGTTCAGAGTGGAAGCGTGAGCTTTTCAAAAAGACGCATATTTTAGAATAAGGAAATACACTTCTTTCATTCCTACTGTTAATGTAAGTCCAGAAAAGGAACGAAATCGTAGGTAGCAAATAAAAAGTTAACAGAAACGACTTAAATATTATAATTCAGAGTAGGTTTTTGGACGTATACTTTTCCATCTTGTTGGAAAATCGATCCTTGTCGACGACTATTCTTTTTCCTCGATTTTGAAAATTAAAAATATCGACGTTTATGGACGTTTTTCGAACCCTACCAAGCCTACCTATATTCTATTCCGTTCATCCCATTCTCGCTCTTTATCAACTCTCTTCCTCTTGGTTCTACCTTTCTCCCTCTATCTGCGCCTGTAATTCCTTTATCTTTTATTGTACATTGGCTGGAGTTACCCGGCTTCGCTTGGGAAAGGATCTTCTTTTAAGTAGCAAATGATTTTTATTTCTTGGGGCCTCGCGCTGTCGGTGCCCCCAAATTTCTCAAATGTGTTATTCGGAGAAGAGGCTCACACGGAATTTTAACTACCACCTAAAGAAACCATCGAAAAATTGTAGTAATTGTGCTCCTGGGTGTAACTCAATGGCGAATCCATCATATAATCAAGGCAGACTGCTTTTCCAAGAATATTTGTCGTAATCGAGCAGTTTTATTAAAATAGGAATAACTCCGAGTACACCATAAGCCCTGAATTTCAATGTGGCCATGAAATTTTTATTGCGACCGTTAACAATTATTTAAATTTTAACAATTAGATAAATATTATTTCACTTCTAAATGTGCTACAAATTTAAAATTTGGCAGAAAAGTGTGGCATTATTAACCCAATGAGGAAAAATTATAATATTCCTAAAATTGCAAAAGTACTCCATTATTGTTCCATAAGGAGAAAACGAAAATCGGTCCAGAGGAGAAATCTTATGAATCAAAGAAATATTTCTCGTGATGAAATATCTTTCTGAAAAATGAAATATTTTTTCAAGGTGAGATGAAATGCTTGCAGTCTTCTACTAGTATGTTATATGTTATTCCTCTTCTGTAAGGAACGTCTATATATAATAGATAATTTCACTTCTAGATTTGCTACAACTTTATAATTCAGCAGGAATGTGTGGCATTAGTATAATATTCTAAAAATTGAAAAATTTACTCCAATATTGTTCCATAGGGAATGAACAAAAATCGGTGTTGTGATGTTTCTGTGTTTTTGTGTTATTTTACGTGTGTCGCTTCGACATCCCCGGGGCCTCGCCAACCTGAAGTCGTCTGATTGGTGAGTGCTCACTGGGTTTCCTCATCCCAACACCTTGTTGACATCCATATATATATATATATATATGGCTGAGTAAAACGTATTTCTCTTGGAAGCGAACTTATTTGAATTCAAATGGTTCCACGTCAAAACAGCGAACGTCAGAACAGCGAACGTCAAAACAGCGCACGTCAAAACCGCGAAAACAAAAACGGTGAACGGACAAAACAGCGAACGTCAAAACAGCGAAAAATGGCAATGTAAAAAACAGCGAACGTGAAAATGGCTGAACAAAATATAGCAAAATACATTTACATATATACCCTGGAAGCCGCCAATGGCGTGTGGCAGGGGGAAAATACAGTATATTATAATTATATATATATATATATATATATATATATATATATATATATATTCGGAAATGTAAGTAATAAAGTCTATCCCAAATCTTTAAAATTCAATGGATTTGAGATAGAAATTCTAATTTTCGAATTTTTTTAGGAACATCATAAAGATCAAATACTGCATAATAAATAGAATGTCATACACAATCAACTTGTAGCTCAAGACTTACAAATTCCTTTATTTCTCTCGCCTAAGTCCAGCGTAGCACTTCGTCACTCCAGTTGCAGAGCGCTGCTTCACGGTTCTCGCGTGCAAGATAAATATCTACATCATACCGTGTAAGTTATTAGTCCGGTGGATGGCAGGGAGTGCATAATACTTCTCAATTACTTTAAACTCAGTTACGACCTCATTATTCGATTATTTTCCCTGATTGTTCTTGGGAAAAAAGATCCTTTGTATTGTTCGGTCCTTTAATCGATCTCGCGAAACTTATTTTCACTGTCCTTTCTACCGATAAAGGTGGGATCTTTAATGAATTGACCTCTCTAGCTAATCTTTCCGAACGATACTTTTCTAGTAGCCTCAGTCTAGCCTGTAGTCTGCGATCCTCGAGCTATCACCATGCCAAATCCTCAGTTAATGGAGAGACGTTTTTCCTAGCATCGAAATTTATTTTTACGAATATGGCAGCCTTTCTCTGAACCTTCTCCATCTTAAGTATGAGGACCCTCTCATAAGGGTCCCATACTTCTGCTGCATACTCGATCTCGTTCGTGGGATTATTTTTCCACTTTTCCAGAAAGGGGCAACTGCCCCTATCTTGCCCCCACCTGCCCACGCCCATGATAATAATCCCTTCTCTTCCCTATAAAGAAATAAAAAACCAGGAGGACAATCAGTCGCTGCGTGAAGAGCCATTTCAGCGTGGTGCAAAGAATGGCAAATTGAAATTAATTACACTAAATGTGCCAGTTACGTTCTGGAAAAGTAAGAACATAGAAGTTGGTTTCGAGTATAAAATAGATGGAATAAATATTCAAGCAGCCGAGTATGTAAAATATTTAGGAGTAACCATTTGTCGAGATCTTTCATGAGGCATGCACATTCGTCGAGTTATAGGCGCGGCCAACAAGAAACTGGCTTTCATAGGTAGAATAGTACGGAACACTACAGAAAAAGTACGCGAAACATGTTACTTATCACTGGTTAGAACACAAGTGGAATACGCCTCATGCATATGGGATCCGTACGAGAAGGGACACATAATTCAATTAGAAAGAGTTCAGCGCAGAGCAGCCGGATTCGTAAAACAAAAGTACGAACATAAGGAATGCGGCACTTCAATTATTGAGGGATTTGAACTGGGTACCAATGGAGGATCGTAGATTGAACTCAAGGTTTCGGCTTCTGGAGAAATATAGATCGGAATGTCTAAAAGACGAGGTTGTTTTAGTAATTGAAGCACCAACGTATATAGGTAGGAACGACCGTGACGATAAGATACGTGAGATCGATTGTAGGACGGAGCGTTATCTAGGTTCGTTCTTTCCGAGGACAATACGAGATCACAATAGAAAATTTCAACCTGCGATAGACAACCTTTAGGTAGGTTATGGTGCATTGCACCCCCTGCCACCCACCAATTAGGTGAATTGCAGGGTAACATGTAGATGTAGATAAGGCTTTTTGAATTCATTATCTCTTGTAATATTTTTCTTACAATTT
Organism: Tanypteryx hageni; assembly: GCA_028673005.1. Taxonomy (NCBI): domain Eukaryota; kingdom Metazoa; phylum Arthropoda; class Insecta; order Odonata; family Petaluridae; genus Tanypteryx; species Tanypteryx hageni. The sequence continues at coordinate 4,754,761 of CM054118.1, read as the reverse complement.
TTAACATACCTTCAAATAAAACGTACTTTCAAGTATCTTTTGTAATGTTTTAACAGTAATTTGAAAATGTATTAGTTTTGACTTTTAATGTAAATATATGTCCTTATTCATTAACTACATATTTTCTATTTATTTCGTGCACTCTGTATCATAGTCGCCCATTATGTATAACTAATGTAATTTAGATCTAAGTAATACGAATGAATTTTTTTAAACGAATTTGGAGCCACAATAAATCTTTAAAAAGCTTTTGATAATGACCTACTACCACTAAAAAATCTGTTAAATTTTTCTATAGGATGCAGGATTCGTTTCTTATGCTAATTTTAGTAATTCCAGTAAATTCAGCGCAGTTTTAAAATATTCACTTATAACTATAATTTTCTGGTTTAACATTTCCGACTATTTAAAATTTAATAACCAGCAATTATTTATTACCTATACAAACTACAATGCTGACTTTTGCTAAACTGTGTTCAGCCATTTTGACGTTCGCTGTTTTTTACATTCCGATTTTTCGCTGTTTTGACGTTCGCTGTTTTGTCCGTTCGCCGTTTTTGTTTTCGCTGTTTTGACGTTCGCTGTTATTCATGCGCTGTTATGACGTGATACCAATTCAAATATAATCGAAAGAAGGAGAATCTCGGTAGCCTTGAATTTGCTGGTCCTAAATGTCCCTTTACCCCTAGGCTTTAAGAATGAGTCGCAGAAACTAACCCTATGTTATATTGAATATTGGATTTATTGCTATAAAATGTCTTTTTATTTATTGCTATATTTATGGTTTCTTTAGTTATAGCAATTGCTTACCACAGAGAACATCAGTATGAGTGTACTGAAAATCTCTTTACACCTGTATTGTGCTGAAATTGCGATTTGGTTTATTTCATTGTTATCATAGCTTTTTCAAACTTTAATGACCAGAGTTAGTTTTAAATAGAGAACTTCGTGTTAAATCGTTGCTACTCTATCAATAACTGCGGTAAAGAGACTTTTAAGACACTTTAGATAGCTCGAATCTCCATAACTTTTATGTATATAATTCGAATTGATTATTCGAAATGAAAAATATTTTCCTGTTCGCTCTACTATACTACAACTACTAAATAAAGATCAATAACTTGTCGTTTCGATAAGTCGAAATTTTTTGTCTTCATCGAGGCTACGCATTGTTTTGTAACTTACAACTGATTAAACGAGTGATCACACGAGGTATTAGTTGAACTTGAGACAAAACCTGCAAGCACAAGTCGCGAGATTTCGGACCAAGCGGTTTATCTGGGTGCGCGCGATGAATAATTTCCGCTTATGGTTTTAATTAAAGTACGGTTATATCGTCGGATCCCTTTTCAGCGGAGAAAAATATTCAGTCATGGTGGTGGGTAAATGGGTGCCCGCTCGCTGGAGGTCGTCCAAAACTTCTCAGGGTATTTAAATAATGATAAGGGCGCAGGCGTGCCTTATGTAAAAGTACGCCGTTCGCTGATTTTTTAAAGAAACACTTTAAGGAAAGCGCCAACAGAGAAGACTTCCGGTGATAACGTCACCGTCCCGAATGGTTTAGGGCTTGTGAAAGCCTACGGCACGATGAATTAATCGTCTGTCAAAATATGCTTATGAAAATTCAAAAACTCTATTAGTTCCTTGCGAAACGAGAGGGTTCTGGTTTTTATAAGGGTCGCGTCGGATAAACTCGCGTTGGATATATTTCCGTCGCGCAAATTGAATACCTTATGGAAAAAATAACGTTTTCATATTTGGATATAGTAGGAGGTTCTTCACGTCACATTAATACAGAAAACGCTGCGAGTGCCTAATTTAAGATCTCGTACGATTTAAGTTTATATGTTTGGGAAAAATATGCTTCATATTTATGTTTCAGTAGCAGTTTTATATTACCAGGATAATTCTACTGGTCCCAATTCCTCATCTCCTCTCCATCTCTTTTCTCTCTTTTCAACCGGAAGTACCCGTATCCCTGGGGATAGGTACTTGCCGGGTTTTAAAGGGGTGCGCGAGAATCTTAAAGATTGCAATTTCCCCTCTTAGTTCAGCTTTCATGCATGACTTCTAAATCAAAGTGTGTGATTTTACGATTGTGAATAACGTTATGAAACGTCATGGAGAGGTTTTTAGAGAAAAAGCGATACTGAGATGGAAAATTACTTATTGTATCACGGTAAGTAAATTATTGAGACATCGGAAGGTCCTTTTCGCTGCAATAAATCGCAAACGGTCGTTGATTGTATTTCAAATGGAAATGTTTTGTTATTGACATTTATAAAGTGTTTTATTTTAATGCAGCAGTTTTGTTCATATCCTTATAATTTTAAAAAATATGCTAGGTGGTAGGCGACCTTAAAGAAGTGTCCGAAGGGGTTCGTCGACCAGTAAAGGTTGAAGACCACTGCTCTAGATTTTGGCCTTCCACGCAGCGGCGCCAAGTTCGATCCTGGCAGAGGTCGGGTTTTTGGGCGTTCTTTACGAGAAGTAAAAAAGAACGCCTTGTGGTCAGGTCGTGTCCGTCCGTCTGTCGATCTCTCCCTCCGCATGTTTCATCTGCGAAACTACTGGGCGGATGTTCATAATATTAGTTATAAAAGGAACGCCTCCAAACAAAATTTGTAGAATTAGTCAAATAGCATATGTCTTGTCAGGTGCATTTTTATCGAAGGAGTAGACGATTTCAAGAGAATCAAACTTGGAACAAAATTATTTCTGTGTTTTTTGTTGTCAACAGAAACAATATTCGTGGCAACAGAAGTAAACAATATCTGCTGTAAATACCTAATCTTATATTATATTTCCGTAATCGTCGTAGTCGTAGGCGAACTTTTTGCTAGGTTGGTTATAGCCTGTTGGGAAGCTTATATCTCCGCCGCTGTTTGGGATATTTTCATCACCTATAATTTGTAAAGATGCGGAAATCTCCTGTTCTTTAACGGTACTAAATTTAACCGGAAAAGTTAAATAATTTCTTTTTTAAGGGGGGTATTCCGACACCCCTGCACTCCATAAGAAAAGCATTGGAATCAGTTTCGGGAATTATAAAATCGAATTTTAAAATTAGTTAGAATCAAGGTACGAAGTCGGAAGTTGTTGTTGTGTTGGAAAAAGAAAGAAGTTCATTTTGTTTACTGTGAAAATTCAATTACCTTCCGAATTTCCCGGAAAATCCGTTTTTAATACGAAAGAACACGGCTTTTAAACAATGAGAATTGTCAGTTACCATGGGCACCTCATTTTTGCGAGTGGTAACATTGGGTGTATTCTCGCGAGCCCCTTAACGATATTACGTCATTTTGTTTGTTTACATGGATTTCGAACATTTTTGAAGAATCAGTGAACCTTTCCCCTTTGAATTAAAGAACCATTTTATTCGTTATTGTAGCGTCGTTTAAAAAATTAATGAAATTAATTTCATTAAACCAAGCGAAAAATATTTTAAACAGTATAAGAAAAAAATAGAGTCCCTTGACGATATTACATCATTTGGTTTGTTTAAATTTATGTTGATTTATGTCTCTATAAACAGTGATATCTCAAACACTTTTGGCTGGTGATGAATATGTGAGAGGAACTCCTTAAGCCAAAACAAGGGCATGGATAAGCCCAATGCATTTCGCCCGCGACGCGGGCGTCCTCAGGGGCGATCTGACAGCGACAGTGGCAAAAAGTCGACGCCGACTTTTTGTCACTGTTATTAATTACAACTGATCAGGAAATTAGTCTGTGGATCAAAAGTTCGATATTTCCTCGGCATCTTTACTGGCATTCCATTTTTCAGTCCTAAGACATTATACTAAGCCATTAATATTTGTTTTTGACATGATTGCGTCAACTGTAAAGAACGCCACTGCTTCGCGCGTATGCACGCATGATGCGTGCATCTTCCCTCTCTTGTTCGTCCTGGAATCGTCCCGTCCCCTACTTGTGTGGGTTGACGAGACTGCGCAATTCTTCCTTCGGAAGGGACTTGGCTCCCTTGGTGCTCTTCGTAAAGAGTAGGCTAATGCCGGCACCGCGTTTTCCTCCTACCCTGTGTGTTTGGTGTGGAAGGAGTTATGACTATAATAATCCAAGAGGTTCATTAGCCATAAATACAAACAAGAGACTGCTCTAGATTACTTCTTTCTCTACTCTCTTCCATGTTTATCTTCCGAAATCAGCATTTCTTCCCTTATTTTATCTTTCTATCTCTCTCTTACCCTTCTCTCTCCACTCTCTATCTTACTATTCTCCCCATTGTCTCCTTCCCTTCTTTATACCTCTTTTATTTCTCTCTCTCCTTTCCTCACTCGCTCTCTTTCTCTCTCTTGTTCTGAGCCGCCTCGGAAAATTGGCATCATTGTATTCGTAGCTAACTTTTCCAACGCACCTTATCGACTTCATCGCCTTTTTTCCCTCCATCTTTTTCTTTCTTTCGATCTTCCTCGCTAAGTAGATATTGCGTTTTCCTATCTTTGATCCATTAACAAGATTATATTTTATTTGCGTCGCTTTTAATTTAATATTTTTCTCGCGGCCTCCTATTTATTTCGACTTTCCTCGTTCACACATTTCCCGCCAGCGACATTTCATTGCAGACTCATTTTGTTTTCAATTTGGCGCTCTCCTTCTATGTGCGCATTTGCGTAAGCGTGTGCGTGCGTGCGTAGGAATGTTATTTTCCTCTGCAATAAACAATCATTTCATTCGTTTACCTCATCTCCGCACATTTTCCTTTTCATTCACATTTAGAGTCACTCCTAGAACTTATTGGCAGTGAAATCGACCAAGTTATCAAACGGCAGGAGTTATTGAAAATATTTTGATGCAGATTTTCCCAGACGTCGAGCCCAACGATTCCGTAACTGTGCGGTTAAATGGGAACAGGAGTAGGATGACGCTTTGCCTCTAAATAAATATACAAGAGAAGGAAAAACCGCTAAAAGTTTTTTCTTCTCGATTGCGATCGTAAATTTCGAGTTTATCGAAGTGTTTTACGATTATGATCTTAACGGATGATGGAGAAAGTGAGTCGAGTGTTGGATGCTACTCAAGAGATCTCATAAGATTTTAGAATTCCTTATTTTTGAACGAGTTCTCGATGTTATTTTTTTAACGAATCGCTCGTGTAATTTTGGCACAGGTATGTTTCCTACACGTATATTTTCTTAGCGTTGCGCGAGTTTTACATCTGTTAAGTACTCGATGCAGTCAAAGTGTCGAAATGAGAGCACAAACGGAAGACTCCTCATCAGGATTCTATACGAACCAATGGCGCTGAGAATCGCTTCCGCGTTCTTCCTTTCTGGCGAACACTCGGTTTGCCGATGGTTCAGCGACTCAGACCATCTTCGTTCGGAGCTTTTCCCTTCATATACGAGTACATACCTACAACCTTCTTGCAGACGTTAGAGGTTACTCCCATACATTGTATATTCCACCCTCCGTCAAACTGGATGATACGAAACCCGCCCTTATTTGCTTCCCGCGTTAGTGTCAGTTCGCAAAAGACATTTGCAAATGAAACAAAAATTACCAAGTTTTTTTACTATGCTAATTATTTGATTGTAGCAACTTAATTTTATATTATCTTATCTTATAGTATCTTTATATTATTTTATATTATCTATATATTAATAGCGTAAAAAATCAGGTTATTAAAGCGAAGGTAACAGCCACCTTTACGCGTGATTCATCAAATTAAACGTCTCAACCTGCAGATTTGCAGGAAAATTATAAAATTGAAACCGGTCAAACCTTTGGCAAGATATTGAGGTTTTTTGTGACCGGCTAAGCTCTGCTCGACGTAGCTGTAGTGGTTGATGCTAAGGTGACACTGCTAGCGGGCATTAGACACTGTAGGAAATAATGTGGCGCTCCTAGCGTACATTAGTAGAAGGAAATAAACCTTGCAGTCGCTGCCTTTCGTGGTCATGTGACAGAAGGCTAGCTACCAAAACAATATTTAATCTAACCAACCAGTCGATTTACCGACGGGCAACTACTAGTGAAACATAAAGAGACAATTTGTTTCACAAAAATACAACTCGGTTACAATACAATGCATAGAATATATCTCTTATGGTTTTATGAAAGAGCAATTGTTTTCATTTATTCTCGTTAACAGCACCTCCGTGGCATTTTACAAATATTTTGTTTAAACAATGAAAGGGACAGTCATATGATTAGAACCCGCTAAGGGAGGTAGACACGCTAGCCATCTCTCTAACGATCACAAGAGTGGAGGTAAATTCCCATCACCTTTCCATGTTTTAGTTATTCATAATTATCATGATCTCCTTAAACATCTCATTTGTATATTTGGGTAGAATCTAATTTACGCGCATTTTTTGTCTATCATGTCAATAGTATTTCATAAAATAAATGAAAATTGTACATGGAATCGTAGGACGTTACCTACACATTCATTTTATACAAAAAAGGTGGTCGTTGAAATAGAAACTTTGAATGGATCTATTAATTATTAATTTTTTTTTAACTTTGTGTTATGCATAATGGCCTAATTAATTTCGTAGTTAATGGCGGGTGCAAATGAAAACCTTTGCCTTTCAAAAAAGTATTGAAATTATATTTTAAAATATCAGCTGAATTTTGCATTCTAAAATTGCTCTTGCATTTAAAAGTATTTTATTTGCTGTTAGTTATCAGGCGATCTTTAAACCTCCTTCCTCCCATTTCTTCCGACCTCCTCTTCGTGATCATTCCCCATCGGAATCAAGTATACGCGTCATTTTCTCCGATCGTGCCTTCCCGAAGGCTTGTTTAGGTCGGGTCGAGTCATTCGCAGTCTCCTTTCCTCATCGGAAAAGGTCACGTGATCCCATTCCCGGCAGCCTGTCGTCCCGGAAACGGCCGTTCCACGAAATTCAACGGTCTTTTTTCCTCCTCCCGACGTCTCGACGGGATGTTTACTCGTTGCGCGATGTGCATACGCGTGCGTCTCTCCTTACGCTCGCGTTAATAGATGCATAAATTCGTGCACGGCGGCTGTGAAATGTGTCATTTTCCCTTTGACATTTCGAGCGCTTTAAACGATACGGACGCCCTTGAGAGGTCTCTTAAGAGGAAGAAAAGGGAGTCGACGTCCTCCCTCCCCCTGCTCCCTCTCAAATGACCTGTTTTCTTCTTGTGGGCATGCGCGAGAGTGGACCAACGTTTTAGTTCTGCTTAAGTTAAGGTTAAATGAGACTGTAAGTATTGGGGGTATTTAGTAACAGATACTGGTCAGGAACAGATATCAGTGATATCTATTTTTCAAAATATCTGTTATTGGAATATCAGTTAAGAAATAATAGGTGTAGGTTGAAACAGACCGTTAGACCATATCTGTTTTCTATCCATACTCGATACCAGTCAATCCTTAATACTCGCCTTTGTTCTTCGCAAGCTTTCACGCACCGCAGCCAGGGGCGGATCCAGAAACTTCCCAAGGGGAGGGCGATCGCCCCACTTGATTCCGCCTCTGTCACTTATTCGTAACTTTGAAATATTTGCTTTAATATTTGATAAATGTAAAAATGCACTAAAATAAAAGTTGTAGGAAATTTAACTTTCTACAACCTATGTTTGAAATATTTTTCCATATAAGATATATCTTATATTTTTAGCTGCCACCACCGCGCCACCTACCGACGGCTATTATTAACAATTGACGCTTAGTTGCGTCTTAGTTACACTCCTTTTTATTTTCTTAATTGTTGGTGCATTGTGGATATATACAATATCAGAAGGTTAGGGTTTTTCCTGTCCTTTGTAACATTTAAAAATTTCTCGCTGTTTCTTTAAATATTTGTTATTACGTAATCTATTTTGGAATTTTTAGAAATAATATAGATATGGAGAAAGTCATGTGGTGGCCACATCAGATTCTTTTTCGTGGATTTCTGTGCCTGAATTACGATTTATATTTTCAAAATCGCCAAATATAAAATCACATATTTCTGGAGAACTTAGTTAACAATCAAGTTGAAATTTTACATTTTGTTAGAATAATACATATTAATTACATTTATGTAGGTAATGTTGTCTAAAAATGTATAAATAAACAATAATGTCAACAATAGTGAAAAGTTAATATTTTTAAACATTGTATAAAATTGAAATCATATGAGATTTTTCGAAAGTGTTTGTATACGATGTTTGCTTTATCATCTCGATTTTGTAATAAGGAAAAAAAGACTAATATAAGTGCATCATCAGAGATTGGAGCTTGAATACGCCTATTCCTGGCATCTTTGCCTGACGCAAAATGAGCTAACGCGGCAAAGTACTGTTTATTTTTTCATTAGAATGAAAATTGATTTCTTTCATTTAAACAAACCTGAAATCAAATTAAAGCTTGACTTCTTATCTTTGTAATAAAGAAAGACGCAGAGCGTTATCTGCTTTCGTTTACAAGATATATGAGTCAGAAGGAGATGCTGCGCGGAACCGGCGATTCGCTTTACGTTAAGGGCATTTTCAACCGGCCGGCGAATCGCCGTCTCTTTAAGCCAATGGTTTAAGGGCATCTGCATCTGGAGAGTTAACAATTTTATGGAGATATTGAAATGTTTATTCGTATATATAGGGTAATGTCTAAACGACCTGAAAGTTTCAGCTCCCTAGCTCGACCCATAGTATCTAAATATTTACTTATTTGTTTGAATTTTAAGAATTTTTGAAAGCCAAACAAATTATAATATAAAAATTTCTATAATCCATATTTTTTTTTTTTTACAAATTCTACCTATATAAAAAATTTCAACATCGTAGCACATAAATAGTGAAAATTTGTTTAAATATGTATAATAGATATTACTTATATGATATGGAAGAACTATGTGTTTATGTTTAAAAAGTGAAAGATTCATTTAATTGAAAGTAATGTATTTAGGGGATTTTCACTTATTGTATCTGATGCATGTAGCACAATAAAATTTTCATTATCCCTAAGTATTTTCATTACTCCTTTATTGAAGCTTATTTAAAATAATAAATGATCATTAAGTTTTTGTAAATACGTAAAATAAGTACGCGAACCAACAGTTGTAGAAGCATTATAAATTATACTGGTATCGGAAGGAGCATTCTCCGGTAGGTAGTACCAGAACCAGCTCCGTAAACTGATACATTAGTAACAGGTATTTGGAACAGATATTGCCTCGTAACAGATACCAATATATTAGGTACCGGTAAATATCAGTTTAGCTCATCCCTAGACTAAGTATAGGCTTAGTTTTCGCGAAGTCTGCTTCGCTTTAACATGGCTGTTTTTGAAATGCGTTGGTCAAAGAGTCTGCAGTCTAATTTTTTGCTCGTATAATTTGAATACAAGATTTATCTCTCCAGAAAGTTTTTATTATGATATCACATTTTACATTACACTGCAGAACTTATCAAAAGCTTACCAAACTAAAAAAATGTTGAGCCCTTAAAACTTAATTTCGCTTTGAATCATGAAATATTTTTATTTAATTTCCATGCAACGGAGGAAAAAATTAAAGACGATAGCATATACTTCAGGGGCTCAAAAAATGTCAGGCGCAAAGTTTTTATGGTGCCTTGAAATATCATCGTGGCGCCAAATATTCGTTAATAATTAAGATTTCTCATAAGTGCATTACTCTCGTATAGTATCTACCTATAGATTAATATCCTCCTGGGCTCTAGGTTTTAGGGCTGACTTCTAGATCTAAAGCAAATTCGTGGAGGTCATTTCATATATATTGTTCTACTTAATTTACTCCTGAAGTGCACGTAGCCGAAAATTGCAGGTTTGCAGTAAAATCTTTGTCCAACCCAAACACGATAAAAACATCTTTGCAGGCATTTTGAGGAGAGAGAGAGAGGAAAATAAAAACATTCGCAGTGAATTCAATGATGGCAATACAATTTTAATTGTTATAGGAAGTTATCTTTCTGCTCATTAAAAGAATATGCGCCGAAAAGTTTAATGCGAAATTTACGCATCAGATGGCGTCTCGATGTAATGACCATAATTAGTCGTCTGGATTGTTAACAGTCTGTCCAATTAGTGATTCGATTTTACATTTTTGTGAATGCCTTTCGTTGCTTCCTTCCATTGAAATACCTTCAAATACTGGCGGCCAATTTTAGTGGTTTTTACCATTTTTAAAATTTTATCGACTACAGAAGTAGGGGGTAAATAATAAAACACTAAAAAATATTTCGTAATTACTTTTAGAAATTCTGTTATTAAGAGGTCCAAGCTATTATTTTAAGGACCTTGCAGAAATATCGTCAATATTTAAATAATGAAGTTTGATTTTTAACTAATAAAAATATTTCTTAAGATTTGTAATTTTCACGGATAGGAATAATAATTACTGAATATCTTGTGGAGAATTTGATTATTTAATTCTGATGTTTTTTACAATTGCAATGATTTCAGAATAGGGCAGTTATGGAGTAATGTAGACATAATTCATCTTTGCTGATGACCTTAAGGGAAAGAATATCATTGCCTCTTGGTCCATCGACTCATATTGAAATAAATTGCTAAATGTATCTCTAAGCTCGTTTAGTCACATGGCCCAAGCCAAGAAAACGTCGATGCCCGCCGTAATCGCTTCAATTTTTCCCGAATGCCAAATTTATACGTTCGAAAGGGTATTTAAAGATATTTAGACGTTTTCTATTTAAATGTGCACAAAAGCCGACGCATTTTTCTACAAGAAAAATAACCAGCGAAAAAAAGTTATTCCCTTTTTTAAGTGCTGCAAATTAGTTATCATAAATGACTTCTGTCAATAAATCGACTGCCAACGGATGTCATACGGTGAACTTTAATCAGGATAAAATAGAAGTTAAACTATAAAAAAATGTTGTCTATGGTGGAATTTCACGAACCAGATTTTATCCTCCATTTTATTAATGGGATCGAAGCTTTTAGACCAGCTATCTATCATCAAGAACATTCAAGCGAACTAATAAAAAATGATCCTTGACATTATACCCTGAACGAGTAAACTCCTTAACACATTGACACAATATGTCTCTCCGTTCGCCATGAAAATCTTAGGAATACCAGATGCGCACTTCGGTTGCGAGGCAACCGACATTAGTGGAGAATCACCGAATGTAGATTCTAATAAGGAAGTGGAACGTTCGTTTTTCGATCGTTATTGTACAGAATTCATCCAACTGTAAACCTTAATGTCTATAAAAATACAGGGAGACCCCGATTTACGAAAGAGTTACGTTCTTGGAAAACGTTTCGCAAATCGAAATTTCCTAAATCGAGCCGTAATATCCCATCAGCTTCCATTATATAATACAAGATTTGTTCTCACGATAGAAAATCCTTCCTTATAATGCACAGAACTGGTTTTTTAAGACATAACATTGAGCGTAATTATTCTACGCACATATAGCTACATTACGTAGCTTTGTGTTCTATTTCGCGTACTTGACTGACTATTCGATCACACGTTGAAATTATAAATGATTATATCATAAATTATCACAATTATCCTCGATGCATTTGTATTGAAATGTACGACGACAATGAATACTCAACGACAAAAGTTTTATAGAAACTAATGAGGCTGAATGCAAAGCGCGTAGCGCCGTGGTATCTGCAGCGGGCCAGAAGGCGCGGTTCACGTGCGTATAGTCAAGGTTTATCGTAGCTAAAATAATAATGCATAATAAAAAATAGATTAAATAGTGCAATGCATTCAATAATAATTTAATTTAATGAAAAATACATCTTAATCTGCGTCGTCGTAGTTAGTACCATTTCATACAGCACGAGGCGAAGGTTTTACATAATCATCATCGTATGTAGAATCACCCGCTACAGCAGAAAGGGAAAATTCGACGTCTTGATCAGTCAGAGGAGTTTTGGAGAGGTTGAGTGAGTGAGATTATCGCATCTATTAGAAGCGTGTGGACATGTGCAAGTTTGTACCGATATTTTATCGTATTTTCCATCTCATTGTGGCGTAATAGTTCTTAAATTACTTTAATTTGAGAGGTATCGGTATAGATTTTATAATGAATATCTGCGTTTTGAAACATTATTTGGTTTTAAATCTCTTTTTTGGAATGGGATCGATGTCCGAATTGATGTAAAAACGAATGAATAGAACCTCAATCGCGATGTTACAAATTTTTTTCTCCTCAGAATCAGTCAAAAGGGCACTATTGGTTTATATAAAAAAATATCGGGATTAGTTTCTGGAAAAAATGAGAAAAATCAGCACGAGCTTCTGCAGAAAGACTTCACAAGCTAGAAAAGTATTTAAGTTTTTTACGAATATCCTATGATTTCAATTCAGTTAATATATACAGATTCTATGCTGTTTATATGAGGACTGAAACCGTGTTTTTAACACGGGGACAGAAATGGAAATGTCACAGCATTGATATGAGCTATGAGAGCTCATTAAGGCAGTTTATAAAACAAGGAATCGTAAAATTCGCAAATCAGTACTAGTCCAGGCAACCAACAGAATCAGGGCCGGTCCTAGGCGTGGTCGAGGTGGGCGACCGCCCAGGGCGGCCCCTCGCCGGGGGCGGCCACTCATCCTTTCCGATGCGTATTTGCGAAAATGGTCGGCGAGGTATGACCCATCTCTTCCCATCCAACAAACTCAACTCGATTATTTTCACCCTCCTATGGACGCTCGGCTTCGATGAATTTAACAATAGGAACCCTTGATTCTTCTTAAGGCGCCTGTTTTTCTCGTTAGCACTCTCTCAATTCAGCCATAGTCATTATCTGAGGGACATGGTTGAAAATTTTAATCAAAGAGCCAATAGCTATCAGTTCACAATAAATGTGTTGCTTAATGGGAGTGTAGACAGACTTGCTATGAACAAGTGGCCCATATTTTATACAGATAAGCAGTTTCTCTTATGAGATTCCGGGCTCTTTGGCGAGGGATGAGCCATAAGAACCCAGTCCGGTGTGGATTTTCACATAGCATGCGGAATGGTACTTAGCTTCAGCTGCAACCAAATCTATTGATGTGCCAATTCTAATCCTACGGTACGTTTTGTAAGCCTGTTTCTCATAAAACAATTGGACGTCCCGCATCTTCTGAGACTGTAATGACTTTTGAAAAAGTGTGTGATTTCTTAATAAACGCAGTTAACTCCCAAGTGTCTATTAACGAGTTGCACAATATGATGGAAAGAGAAATATATAATAAAAACAATTAATTAATCATTTTGGGGACTAAATTATCGTTACCGATTTTGTTTCTAAGGCTAGCGTGTTGTGTTTTAAAGGTAAATCTAATCAACGAGCAGTGGTATAAAAAAGACGTTTCCGAAAAAGGAGAAAAATTGAGAATCATCGCCGCTGCTGCTGCAATTGTTAGGGAAAAAATACTTTCAAAAGTCTATGATTTAAGTAGCTATCCCGCAGCTAAAGAAATATCTGTGTGAGGAGAAGTAGATATTCCTGAAACCTTATTAGAATTCGTTAATGGACTACTATTAAGTAGAAATGTGAAAGTTATTTCAGCTGACCTAAAAAAAGTAATATCAACGGCTAACTCAATTATTTGTATGGTTAGACCACGATCGTACATATCGCCGTTGTTGTGTGGGCTGCCTGTCTACCTACACCGGAAGTTTGAATCAAGGCAGCTGATTGAAGTACTTTATACACTGGGGTTCGCTCAACCATATCAGGAGACATTAAAATTTGGAAATGCCGCAACCGTTTCCTCAGAAATATCACTCAAACAAGATGCCTTTGTGCAATACGTTTTCGATAATGCGGACTTCAACATTAGAACATTGTATAGATGTATATATTTCCATTCCATGGATGGTTTACTTTGTATTACTCCAGAATCAGCTGTCTTGTCCCAAGTCAAACTTCCTCGTTCAAACCAAGTGAATAATAAAATTCCAGTACAATCGTTTAGGAGATCATATGAAGGCCTAACAGAAATGACTTTGGATGACTGGAAATCTTCAACTTATGAACCTCGAAAATTATCTAAGTACCTAAAGAGTAACTGCCTGAGGGCATTAAACTTAGATCCTAGTCCATCATTGCAGGGCTTCATGGCTTAGGAAACCTCGGAGTCAAAAAATTATTCAGTGAGTCGAGCGCTAGCTTTGCCTTTCGTAAATCTGAATCCGGGCAACAAAAATACTGTTTACTGCTGCAATTCAACTGTGCAGTAAATTCAACCAGAAGACGTGCATTGTGACTTTCAATCAACCTCTTTTTATAAAGCTCTTGACATAGTTTACTCATCTGATCTTAACAGCGATGTCGTAAAAGTGATTGTGAGGTTAGGAGGGGTTCACTTACTTATGTCGTTCATTGGAGCAGTTGGACATTTGGGAGGAAGATGTATGATGTAACTACTGTTAACTATCTAATAAAATGCAATTGAAATTTCATTATTGAATACCTTCGAATCATCAATTATTATTATTATTATTATCGTCCTTGGGCCCAAGGAACATCGAAACTAACAACGACAAACTGAGTCATGAGAAAGGTAGTTGACATTGGGTCGCTGCCCTCCAGGCGCGCCGCTCTTCCTCCGAGTCAGAGATTGCTCACTGAAAACATTCATAGCTCCTACTCTAGTTTAGAAATTTTTATGATGAAGCACTTAAATTGTTCATCATTAAATTAGCTATAAGAGTTATTTGAGCTTTCTTTTAATAAACTGAACGATTGAAATGTAGTTTTAGATTTTGTTTCGGAGTGACGCGTTTCTAGGTCAATAAGCTCTTCATTACTCTCAATCTTTCTTATTACACTTTTAAATGTTCACGATAATTGATATGAACCTTGAAGCTTATTAAGTTGTCTTTGTATTAAAAGTGGTTTCTTTTAAATCGATGAAGCCGTTTAAGAGCAATTAGGATACACACACACGCACGCACACACGCGCGCGCGCACACACGCACACTAGTAGAAGGTGCTTGCAGACTGTAAGCATTTCATCTTACCTTGAAAAAACATTAAATTTCAGAGAGATATTTCATCATATTTCTTTAATTCTACAGATTTATTTAAATAATTTTTAACGGCCGCAGTAACAATTTCACGGATACTTTGAAATGTTTATTCGTTTATATAGACTAAACTCTAAATAATTTAAAAATTTCAGCTCCCTAACTTGCGGCGTATTGTCTAAGCATTGACCAATTTGTTTAAACTTTAAGAATTTTTATCTGCCAAACAAAGTAAAATATCAAAATTTCTATAATCCTTATTTCGTTATTTTACAAATCCTACCTCTATAAAATATTTCAGCTCCGTAGCCCATTTGGATATGCCTAAACCTTGAAAATTTGTTTAAACAATTGCGAATTTTTAGCGGCCGCACTGTTCCACTTTTTTAAGATTTTCGTTTTTCTAGTCGGGTTTGCACAAAGTCCTACCCATGAGAAAAATTTCGAATCTCCAACTCATCTGGAAGTGTCTAAACATTAGTATCCGCCTATATATATGTTATCATTATATATCGACGTTTCTTACAGAGGAGGAGGAGGATATAACATACATATAGGAGAATACTAATGTTTAGGCACTTCCAGGAGAGCTAGAGATTCGAAATTTTTTGTTAGGTAGGATTTTGTGCAAAACCCACTAAAAAAACCGAAAATCTTAAAAAAGTGCAACAATGCGGACGCTAAAATTTCGCAATTTTTTAAACAATTTTTCAAGGTTTATGTATTTTCGCATGTGCTACGGAGTTGAAATTTTTTAATAAGTAGAAAAAAAAAACGAAATAGGGATTAAGGGATTATACAAATTTTGATATTTTTATTTGTTTGGCAGTTAAAAATTCTTCAAGTTTAAACAAATTGATAACTGTTTAGACATTACGGGATGAGCTAGGAAGCTGAAATTTTTAAGTTATGTACAGAGTAGTGCATTTGCACAAATAAACATTTGAATCTCTCCATAAACATATTGCGGCGGCCGTTAAAAATGTTTAAAATTAAAACAATTGGAAAAATATTATTTCATTTCTAGAAGTACTACAACTTTAAAATTTGGCAGAAATGTGTAGCATTAGTACCCCATAATGGAGAAAGTATAAAATTCTTAAAATTGAAAAGTTTTGGGATTGTTTTTATCTATTATTTTTACATAAGGGAAAAACGAAAATCGCTCCGGAGGTGAAATATTTAGAATTAAAAAAATATTTGTAATGATGAAATATGAAAAATGAATGTTTTTTTATGTTAAGATGATATGCATGCAGAATGCAAGCACCAACTACTAGTATGTTATATCCTCCTATGTAAGAAACGTCGATATATAATGATAATAGATGTTACTCCTCCTCTGTAACGAACGCCTATATATAATGGTATAAAATCCCGTTAGACGCCATTTTGATAGTTTATTATGATTTTAATGGTATTCCGAAACACGGATTCATAGGTACAAATCCCAAAAGATAGCTTCAAGCTAATTTGTTCCGATTCATTCTTTTCAGGGCCGGCCCGTGAGATTTGACAAGCCGCCCCTTAACAATCAAAATTTCCTTGAGACATTTTTTTAGAGGATAGGTTAGCCGTTTCCATGTGTACCTAACTCTCTTATTAGATATTATTACAAATTTCAATAATTGCTAATTGTCTGTGCTTCCTTCAAGTTGAAGGGAACACCAGCCACAGTTTACGAGATGAAAGCCAAGGACTTACTGAAGGAAAGCACAATGGGAATAACCGCCTGCATAACAGAAACTTAATTTGTTGCACTTTGTGCCACAGCGCGGCTGATGGAGTGTTAAAAAGGCAGTTTCATTAAAAACTCAAACTATAGGTACAAAAAGAAGTATAGCACGATGCTACCTAAGAAAACCGAACTTTACTGTTAGTAGTATCCGAGCTTTAGAATGATATGATGGTTCAAGAGGCACCCAAACTAACTACAACAAACTGATTTTAGACCAACCTCTCTTCATAAAGGCTCAAGACATACTTTACTTATCTGATCCTAACAGCGGTGTTGGGAAAGTGATTGTAAGGTTAGGAGGGTTTCATTTACTTATCCCAATTGAAATTAGCTTCAAGCTAATTTGTTCCGATTCGAGACTATTTTGTCTGCTCGTTGCCTGGACTATACATACATCAATACAAGAAAATACTTGCACAATACAGTACTGAATAAATCAGCATGGTTAGCCACTTTGAGCATGGGGAAGGTATTCGACACATACCATTTTCCTAATACTCGCGATTTAGCCGAGAGAAATGCTATCGTTCACTGCATTTTGTTTTTTTTTTAAATAATT
This sequence comes from Tanypteryx hageni, assembly GCA_028673005.1. Classification (NCBI taxonomy): domain Eukaryota; kingdom Metazoa; phylum Arthropoda; class Insecta; order Odonata; family Petaluridae; genus Tanypteryx; species Tanypteryx hageni. The sequence goes on along the minus strand of CM054118.1, from coordinate 4,737,515 downwards.
CGTATTTCTGCGCGTGTGACGATGAAAAAGAGCAATTTATTCAGCTTGTTCTTTTTGCTTATTTACTTTTCTTCTATCTTTATAACCCGCGTTTTCTTTTTCTACGGGTAATTTAATTTTCCCCGCCAAATAGATTTTTTTAACGCCGCTATAAATCTCCGAGTGGCTATTAATCAATCCTCAGAATTCCGAAATCTTCCGGAGAAAAGTGAAGGAAATCAATTTGACATTTGTCTCGGGTTTGATTTATATAATGACACAAGAGAGAGCTACAATATATTTTTTAAAGGCCAATACGTCTTTAGTGACTTGGACAGTTTTCAATTAGAGCATAACTTGAAAGATGTATCTTATTAGTGCTATCAAATTTTATTACACGTCAAAAAGTTAATATAACACTCTCGTTACCATCGGAAATGTATCAAAAACTTCCAAAATATGACTTATACGTCAAATGCAACGCGCAAATGATATGCGTGGTCCATAAAAATGATTTTCGTCACCAACTTGCGTTAAATCATACTTAAAGGAACCAATTTTATGTGAGCTCAAATCGGAAAAAAGTAATAAGTAGCAAATTGGGAAACGAGGAAAATAAGTACGAAATGCTTTCGCTAAAGGTTTGTGTATCAACTTTGCTGTCTTTATAAATATTTGTATTGTTTTTTACGAATACTCTAAGATAAAAGTTTAGTCAGCCACTGGACATATTAAACTGCCTAAATAGGTAGGAATACAGCTTTCGACGTGATGGTAACGGGCATCGAGGATGTGAAAATGCTGATGATTGAGTTACCGCATTAAGGAGGTGCAACTTATAAGAAATTATAGTGTACGTAAATCAGTAAAAATATGTCCAAAAAGAAGATTACTACAATATCTTCAAAAGCAACATTTCTGATCAAATCCGTACAGTTGGTCATTATTAATAATATTCCACACATCGACATATATCAAAGTGCGATTTTCGCCGTAAAGATTAAATTTAACGGCTTAAAGATTGCGTAATGACCTCATCTGTCCTATTTTCACCATAAAATAAATGACCGATTGAAATTTTATGGTCATATCCTTAAACTTATGAACCCGCTATTACGGTTATTTTGAACGAATGTCCGCTTATTTCTTAATGTTCAAAAATCTGTTCGAAATACCAAATAGAGGTTGTTCTGCGAACGGAATTTACTCTAGAATAAAATGAAGCAGACCGAGGAGTCGTAACTTCGAGGAATTGCATTTTCAAGAAAAATATAACGCACAGTTAAAAGAAAATGTTTTTAAAATTTTTATGAATATTATTCCGCATAATTAACTAAAATAATTGATTCGATTTGTAGATTACCAGATTGCTTAAAATTTAATATTTATTTTTCATTAATAATGAAAAATATTCAGACCTATTAAATTATTATCCAAGCGATAATAGTTATTCTCATTAGTAACACCTTTACATTAATGTTAGCTAATTTTAAGTTTCTGGTAGCGAACTCGAGTTATGCGATCAATAATAGCTAATGCGAAATATGCAAATGCGCAATTTAGTAGAAATTAATATTTTCAATCGCATAAAATTTAAATCGATTCAATGAAACTCCATTTTCTATTCACAGCACAGAATGTATATGCTACTGTGTAAATGTTTTTCGAAAACAAAAAAAAGGTAGTCAAGTGTTCTAGCGGCATTTTCTCGTAGCGTAAAAGTATAACTATAAATCAGTTGGACGTTTTTCTGATCACTTGCGGTCCAGTTTGTGACATTAAGTAAAGCAACAGACGAAGAGGGGGCATTAAGAATGCGCTCGAGGAAAAAAATTGAAATATTCCTCTTGCGTCGATCATTTTTTCGCTTCGAGACCGCTAATTTTGCCGGAGATAAGGCTCGTAATGGTTTCAGAAACGCGTGAGAGAGAAATGGCCGCATTTAACGCATAATCATGTTTTATCAAGCCTATAATGTTGGCGGTAATTGGCAGAATGTGGAAATGTCGAGAGAGAGAGAAAGGAAAAAGAGGAGAATGAGTGAGAGAGAAGGCAAGAGGGAGATAGGGAGGGAGAGAGAGAGAGAGAGGGAAATAGATAGAGAGAGTCATTAAAAAGAGGAACGTATCGTTGTACCAACATTTGAATCGCCGAGTTCGTCGTTCTCATGCATTTTTTGTCCTGGTCAGGGCTCAACGTCCTCTTGATTGCGGACAACGCCGAACCGGGGCGACTATCTTTGGATAAAAGATAATAGCGTTATGTTTTTTTAATAGGTGAAAACAAGCTTGGAATTTGTTATCGAGTGCCATGGATATAAGCCTCGAGAAGGATTTTTTTGGTGGCTGGTCTCCGTGGTGAAAAAAATGAACGTATTCGCCGTTTGTTTTGAGGTTTGTTATTACTTTAAATTAGAAAAGAGAAATTTTGTATTATATAAACTCGCTTTTCTTCCGAACCGTTTCAAACTTAAAGACACATTATTTGGACAATTTTGTTGAGGTCAAGTGTTTATCTATCAAGCTCTTAAGGAATTGTTTGCTTTGATAAAAAGCGTCGCTGAATTTGCAGGTTGCTTTCATTTATTCACCTTAAAATAAATTAATCGTAATAAATTTCCGCCGACTGAGGAAAATCTCACGGTATAAATAGATCATAATTGCGCATAGAAAAAATTACAAATTCTAAGCGCTAATATAGATTTAGCAAGCCTATTCTTTATATAAATACTCTCTATTACAGTAGCCGAAATATTAATCTTGGACTGTCTCTTATGTTTGTTTAGACAAAAGGACAGAATATGCTCCAAACAATCATAGTGTAGCAGGTAAGTAGTTCAAAAATATATTAAATGGATATTTGAATTTATACGAGTTGAGTATTTCTTGAATATTCTTCTGCGTTAGTGACGTCATTTCATTCCTCTATGAAACCTTGACGCCATTTAGTCGCCTCGATTAACAACGCAATCTCGCAATTAAAAAAATGTTTTCGTTTCATAAAAATAGAGAGATAAGTAGAGAACGACAACTTCCAAACCAACCAAATTTCCTCCCGGAGCGAGATACAAATCTTATGATTAAAGGCAAGAAACTCTCTCAGACAAATAGCCCATTTAACAAATGAATCTCGCGATAATTACATCAAAAAGGCATACCTTCCCTTTATGCAGTAAATTATTGCCCGAAATGAGCAACGGCGTCGTTCCTTTTTTAAGCTTATTAACATTCCGTCGCTGGAGAAAGAGAGAATGGAAAAAAGCACATAGCGTGAAGAGATTGCAGCAATGCGTCGTCATTTTTTTCGACGAAACAATTTAAAGAAAAAAAGCGAGCGGACGTATCCTTTCCCGCGTTATTCACTCTGAAATTCCTCGCTTTTTTTAATCTCTCGCCCTTCTTGGAATTCCCGTCTTTTCGAGAGCCAATCCTCCTCTCGCTTTCTCGCCTTCGCTCCAAAAATCCACGCACGTTCCCACTCTTTCCATTTATTAATGACCGGATGATCCCCAGGAAGATCCGCGCTCTTTCGTCGGTTGAAATTCTCATTTAAAAAAAAGAGAAACTCAATCCGCTTAAGGTTATTAGTTAGGGTATTATGTAATGGCTGGAAATTCGGGGCGATTAATTTCGGCTAGTTTCTCCTTGGTTTATTTAAGCAGTCAAATAATTGATAATAAACAGTTTTTTTTACGAACGCGCGCGCGTGGGTATGTTATCATAAAAAGGTCGGTATTATTTCCTCTTCGATTACTTCGTCGATTTTTGACACTTTGGTGCCACGCCACTGTTTTAAACTGGCAATTTTCGTGATTTAGCTTGCAACGTAACAATCGACGAAAAATATCCTTTTGACGTTTAATCGCATGCACGTAAAAGGTAATCGCATAAAACGTAATTTTTTGTCGTTTATCCGCTTCAGCTGCTTTTATTGCTGCACGTCATGCCTATTATCACAGACAAAATTAATTGAAGATATAGTGTACCATATTGTTTTTACTAAAGTTATCGTCGGAGTTGATTAATATTAATGACGTTGTTATTTTGTCATTTATCGTCGATAATTCTTGGAAAATGGTGCAATTCAGTTGCAGTACTAGAACACGAAGTAAATGAAATCTAGGAAACAGCGTAGAGAGGGGCAGGAAAGAGGATGCCTTCATATCAAAGGCCTACCTGGCGGGCCACATTTGCATTTTCAAGTGATGGATACTATATGTTTAATTTGCAAAGATTCTGTGGAACAAAATTACTGACAATCAAGCAATTTATTAGTTTTAAAACTTCGCTTTACAGGGTTTAATGGCCCTTAGTTCAATAAAAAACAAAGTTGTCTTTGTTCATTTCCACGTATCGCTTTATAATCGTAGCTCTCTCATTGGACGCTTGATTCCGATCCCTGTTTTATTAGGAGGTCGAGGAGATTGCCCTCATGCTCACTCGGCGAAGACAATTATTCCAGGGTCCAATGAACTCATCAAGACTTGTCTTTTATCAGGTGACTTACCACACATACCTCAAACGTCGAGGAAAATTACACGCTCATTTTACTCTTCCGGAAGTTAACAGAAGGTTAAGCAAGTGGATAGTGCTCGAAAAACAAACTCCAAAAACTTCGTCGTTGAGAAATGCATTATGGAGTGAGACGGGCGGAAAATTCTAGAGATGTTTTTTTAAAACTTTCTCCTGAACACGTTCATTAGTAAACTCTTTTTCGTGTAATTTCTCATCTGGAAAAGTTGGAGAATGGAATTTGTCTTCTCAACTTGATTCTCTGTCCATGAGTTGAATTGGTTTGATTTTTGGATAGCATATAATCTCGAAAGTATCCGCTGCTTTGGTAATTAAAGGTTTCTTGCAAGGAAACGCATTACCATAAAAAACAAATGTCTGCTATCGGTCTTGAAGCAGACAACAAATGGCGGTTTTTACAAAAAACATTTTTAGATAGGCTGAGGAAACGTGCACAATGAGATAGAATACAGAATCGATTGTCGAAAAAGCGAAGTCTTTAGCTGCTTTCGTTTAGAATGAATCTGCGCGTCAGACGGAAAAACCGAACGTGTAAGCGGATTTAAGAAAAACCGCTAAAAATTACATCACGTTCATATGTGGCCTTCAACGAAAATATAGCTAAGAAGTTGACATTTAGGGTTGCGGAGAAGAGATATTGTAAAATATATGGGTGGGGTCCACGCGTATAGAAGTTCGTGGTAAACATCGTTCATCTTTCTTATTAGAATATTATACACATAATATCCTCATTCTGTCCGTTCGTCCGTCCGCCGGAACGCTCTATAGAAAATCCCATAAGAGAACACTTAAAAATCTGATGTGGCCACCACATGACATTCTCCATATCTGTAATATTTCTAAAAATTCCAAATAGGTTGCTAATAATAAATATTTTAAGAAATGCGAGAAAATTTTTGACTACGAGGAACAGAATAAACTCAAACCATAGCCTTCTGATATTGGATATAGCCACAAAGCTCCAACAATTAAGAAAAGAAATTGGAGCGTTACTTACAATTAGATGTAACTAAGCGTCAATTGTTAACAATAGTCCTCAGTAGGTGGCGTGGTGGTGGCAGCTAAAATATAAAATATCTCCTAAAAAATGGTTGTAGAAAATTAAATTTCCTACAACTCTTATTCCGATACATTTTTACATTAATCACAATAAAAGATAAGTGACAAGAGTAAACACCCTCTTCCGGTTGACCGGTTTTTACCAAAAACTAATCAGTTCTTGCGACTTTTATAAAAATGTTAGTTATAAAATTTTGCGTTGACCTGATTAATAGATTTTGAGTTAGAGCACCCAAAAAAAAGCTATCATAACAATATAATGAAAGCATAGATAACTTTCAAAAACAGTGATTTGATTGTGCATGAAAACCAAACCAGATCATAGCATATCTTACTGATTTATCATTCCCAAATCAAATGTCTTTGGAATAAGTTTAAGATGCTTTCATAGGAGAGAGAGAGAGAGAAAAAAAGGGAGAGAGACAAAGAGAAAAAAAGGGAGTAAGAGACAACATTAAATGTCCCGTAAATTAAAAATCGCTTCTAGCATAATAATAGCGTAATGGATTTCTTTGCCGTGCAATTTCTATTCACCCAAAACTGTTTTTACTCTCTGTAACACTCAATTATGTGAATTTTATATTTATCGTTTACTTTTTACGTTGGTTTCATTAATTTTTTATTTTAACTTAATACTTAATTCACGCATACCCGTCATATTTGACGGGCAATTACGCTAGTTAATTAAAGAATGGCCTTGACTAACACAAATATTGCGTCGAAAGACGCTTTGATGCAGGGATTGTTAAACTTTTTTCGTGACAAGCCCTACTAGAAGATGCGAATGAATGTCGGAAGTTATTTGAGAGACTGCGAAGAATCCTATTAGTGAAGATAATGAAAAATGTTTTACGAAATAATTAAGAGCAGAATACAATTTTTATATGAAATGAATCATTTCGGATGGTAGGTATTACCGGATATTGTATCTATCAACTCTTACAAAGCGTACAAAAATACGCTTTTACTAAGATTTGGGAAAAAATAAACGAGGTTTCAAATGAAAAATATTTATGAAATGTTTCATTTAACCAAAATCATCATATGAATTTTTATAGGCATAGCAAAAATAAACGTCACAAATAAAATTAACTTAAAAATGTATAGGGGTTAGTGAAATTTGAGAATCAGTCGTTCCCATGCAGTTGATAAGAACAGAGGAACAGCGTCGTTGCTAGATGCTATACTATATTCAATTCGGTCATTATTTTCTTCCGCTGTTTGGAGTTTCGGGTAAACGATCTTCTGCCATAATTTTTAGCATCATAGTTTCACTATAAAAGGTTTTTCTGAAATAATTTTAATTAAGAAGTGTCAAATTATCCTCATCGAATTTCGCTTTCATGAATTCGCATGGTGCATAAAATGCTCTCACGAACCTCATGCGGCCATGGGGCCGTAGTTGGCTTACATCTGGTCTTAGAACATGCATCGTGATTGGGAATATAATGTTGCGCTTCTATGTATTTAACATCTTTATTTTTAAACGGGTACGACAAACTCCAAATAAATATTTCAACTGGGTCGAGCGGATTAAATCACTTCCAGGAAAGATGGCGTACACTGTTCAAGATAAACCGAAAACGAATCTTCCTCCTAAAACATTTCACCGTAAACATGTCCTCCACTCCAGTGTCGCCTAACTACGCAACGCGTTAAATGAAAAAGAACGTCGCGTCGCAAACAAATAAAGGGAAAAATGCGGGTGGCCAAATGCCATATCAGTCCCCGTTCCTCCCTCCTTCTCTTGTTGATTTCTTTTTCCCTCTCTCATAGTTTTCCTCTCCTCCCATTGGCGGGTTAAGATATGCCCCCGCTCCCAAGGAGAAAAGATCAATCATCTTAATCTCGACTTCTCATTCTTCCCCCCTCTCATGTCTCCGGAACTGTGCATTCCTCCCCTTTTACTCTGCCAAACTGATGATCTTTCCCTTCGTTCCGTCGGGGGGAAATCTCTTTGAAACTTGACCTCGCTCAATCTCTCGAGATTCCTGTCCGACTGTTCTCGATTATCCGCGACAACTCTTGACAGTTTTTGCCAACTTTTTCTGTCTTCCTCTATTTTTCTCTCTCCTCCCTATCTCATCATTTCTCGCCTGCTCGGTACTCATTAAAAGGGGGTTTCTTCTCCTGCGGAATGCGTCTATGCGGTGCAAAGATGGTTGTGTTAAGCCATTAATAAAAAAGACGCTTTATCCATTTTGCTTATCTACTAAAATCAGAAAATTGTTTGTTATAGTCACTCCGTTTTTAAACTGACTCTTTTTCTGTCCAATAGCAAAAAAGATCAGGAAAACCGGATGCAAGTTTCAGTGTACAAAGCTGCCGTAATTATGGCTGTCGCATGAACAAATTGTGACAATTGAATATCAGCCATGAGGCTATCCCGGTATTTTGTTATTATATAATGCGTATTTGACAAAGTATTTCTCTACATCAGGCTTAAAGTTTGAGGAAAATGCATGCCCATTTCGGCTACAAAACATCCGTATTTAGTGATAACTCGATAATGGTGAATCTTAATATATTTTTTGTATTTAATGTCTGCGAAACGGCACTGAGTCTTTATGGCTACCGTAGAGGCAGTTTGTTGATTACAATTCAGCCGTAAGAAGTTCCAGAATTTATTATTGGATGCTACGTATTTGTTTTTTTTTCACAATCCGTGTTGAAGTCGGTTGCTAAGAATTTGTCCATTGCTCGGACTTCAGCTCTTAATGCGCGACGTGGAAAGCGTTCTTAATTGAGAATCTTCTTATTCGCGCTCCTTCATTGCATTTTTGACGTCACTTATTTATCCCTATTCCTTTTTTCCGCTTCACTTTTGTTTCCTCGTTCATATACACAATCCCTCATTAAGTCTAAGTTTAAACTTAATTCATAGAAAATATCGTTCGATTTACAGGACTGATTTCGTTAAATGAGAGTTTTACTCTCATTTCCAAAGGTTTAATTGACTTTTAAAAACATACAGCTCTGTACATACTTTAAACAAATTACATTTCTTCACTTACTTCCAGAAATAATAAATATATAAACTAATTATTTATTTTTCGATTGTCTTTAATAATTGATAGCCATCTCTCATGGATTTTAAAACCGAAATGAACACGCTTACGTCTTACCTTCGCTCTTAACTCAAGCTGGAAGACTTATGACTGCGTCTTAAGAGTGCCACTCATTTACTCCAAGGACGTCTTCGAAAGAAATAAAGGCTAGGACGGACAAAAACGGCAACCAATTAATTTTGCGTTAATTGGATTCGCAGCTTCGCTGTCTCTTCCCATAAATCGATATCTCGAAACGTCGATCTAACTGCTCCTTTCGGGACAAAAAATATCTCACTTTTTAAGCATTTCTCAATTAGACCAAGTTGGCGTCTTGATTTATTAGCCGATAATAACGTCGAGCGGTTGCGGATTCGACGCTCAAATCGGCGATATCTCGCACATATCCAGTAATCGAAAGCCCTCTATGGGGTTTTTAATTAAATCTAATCCGCTGGACACATCAGTCTTTCTATTTTTGTGGGATTGATGTAATCTTGTCGCGTTCGTTGGAATGCTAACTTTGAAGAAGACTTCCAGTTTCTCTTATTGATTTTTCTTTGAAGCACGGATAAGTTGAGGACCTCCTTTCATGTTTAATAACTCCATTACTTACATTTTTATTTCGTCTTTTTAAAAGAGGTAATTATTTCAATAAAGAGAGCTGGATCGTATCACACGGGCGATGCGGTTTTTAACATCTAAGTAACATGTAAGTGAAATGCAGCTTTATTCTCATGTTACACTAGCTGCAAGTACCCGGCGTTGCTCGGGTGAAGTTAGCCGTCTCCATTTTGATTCAATACAGCACACTAAAACGTTAGTCTTATAGGAACATTTCTTCGAACATTTCTACGAATAAAAAAACTGTTGAAAGCACGATAAAATAACCCCAAAATTTTTTAATACTAAGTGAATATAAATTAAACAAGTAGTTCTGGAAAGAAAAAATCCTCCTACTTTCCTTTCAGTACAATTTTAATATATCACAAGTAGGGGTGTACACAGGTTTCCCGTGGTACAGAAGTGCTTTTCGTCAAACTCGCCGTAGTATAATCGTATACTAATAAACAATTGAGGGCGCGTTTTTTATTTTTAAAATCCCGTCTTGTCCCAGATAGAGTTTGAAATATGGTCGAACCAAAAGACGTCACATGCATTCATTTTCTTTAAACATTTTACTTACTATATCGAATTTGAAGCAGAATGTATTCAAGGAGAAAAATTCTGAAGCATAAATCCATGAAATTAAATGTTTTGCGGTCGGAATGACACTAGCGTAACATGTTCGGATTGCGCTTTAATTCTGATTTGTTTTGGTTTTAAAGACCTTGTAAATATATACACATTTTTCAATATTTAATTAATTTCTCTGACCCACTTTGTAACTCCTTATACAGTTAATAAAACGGCTTTCCAACTTCCATCCAATTTTTTTTTTACTATACGTCCAAATGCCTCTCATCCAACTTATAGCGGAACGAAATTTCGCCGTGAAAAATCGATTCCGGGCATTACTATTTTTCCCTCGGTCTTCGTCCTCCTCGGGTATTATCGATCCGCGAGATATGGTGTCCTCATTAAAATTTCCTCCCCCCCCCCCCCGCCCTCCCGCTATCTCATCCTTGAATTCGTCACATCTAAAGTCGCTTAAAAGGCAGTGCTTAACCTTTTGACGCGTCTCCTCCATCTTATTTCTCTCTTCCCCCTCCGGCATTCCTCCTTTTTAAAGAGCCGTGACATTAATCCTCCTATCGCGCCAAAGTTTTTCCGGAATGAAAATTTTCTTTTTTTTACTCGCCAAATTAAAAGAAAAATTCTCTGGTTCCGCGGTGCATACCATTTGCATTCGGCAACCCAGGAGTATCGGAATAAAAAATGGGCAACGGCGTATCGCTAGAATCTTCGCCGCCCTCGCTTAATAACGAATTTTATCATCCGCACGGTTCTTCCTGTTGTTCGGCGGATGGGCAATTTTTTACGGCGCGCGGCCATTTAAGGGGATCGCCAAATCCGCACAGCTACGTACGTACATAGGATTGCTTCCGACATTTATGCATTTTCTACAAAGAATGTAAGGGCGTAGCAGTAACTCGCAGAAAAGAGTTTCGCCCATGCAAATGAGAATTCATTAGTCGTACGGCTCACTTTTTAGCGTATTTTTTTTTTCAAAATCCCCTAAGGTAATCGTCGTGTCCGTCTGTCCGTGGTCTGTGAGCTACTTGTACACCATTCAATTTTCAAGATAGTTTTGTCTGGTGACAGTCATGAACTCTATTGATTTTGGGATACGTCCGTTCGTCCGTTAGCCTATAAATATATTTTTATTAAAAAAACCACTTAATATCTGATTCATTCCTTAGTGGTTTTCTTACCTGTGCGTTTAAACTGATAGTTTCTGATTCAACAAGTACATATTCCAACGCTAAAGAAAGATCTGATTTTTTAAAAATATTGGAAGGCTACGAATTTACTATGAGTTCTATATCAAAAGATTAACTGCCTAGAATCATAAAGTTGATTAGTCAGGTTGAACCTTTGTCCAAATATGTAGGATTAATAGCCTGCGCCAATACTGGAAACTCGAAAACTTGAAAATTGATAATGTAATTGGTCTATTACATTCAAAAGATTTATTTTCCGAAATAAATCGTCAAAGTCACAATAAAACTCTAGTACGTGCCAGGCAAATTTTTTTCTGAAATAATCATTGAGGAACAAATTTTCTGAAATTACTTATTGAAATAGCAACTTGGACGAACATGAGAGCATAAATAACTAATACTCAGGCAAGCAGCCATTACTTTAGAGGTTGTTGGATTAATAAAATAAATTTAGTTGATCATGTTTCAGAGTAGGCGTTCGAAGTTGGAGGTCAAAAGACGGACGCTAGGAAGCCGCCAGGCGCCACCGAAAACGCGACCAAATCATCGAAACTCGAACCGAACTTGCTGCTACGTGAATGACGCCATTCTCATACGATTCTGTGAGAAAGAGATACTTTGCAGTTACCAGCCGACTGCGCCCTCCTACAGAAAGCCCCACCGCCTTATATTTTAATTCTTCGAAACCTCGCAAGACTGGTGGAAACAGGCGAGTGTGACACTAGCGTATGCGTGATAATCGGAACGGAACGATGGAAGATGCGCTTCATTTTAATTTTTTCCGCTGACGCCAACCATTTCAGAAGTCTTTGTGGAAGAGAGAGAGAGAATGCGAAGAATTGAAAAGAGTAAGGAAAAATTTGATATGGCCGTGTGGAAAAGACGATGAAAAAGGAAGGAAAAAGAGGGGAAAGAGAGAAAGAGGGGAGAAAGAGGAGGGAGGGGAGGGATGAAAGAGAAACAGGGTTTGGAGAGAGGTAGAAAGGAGATGGAGGAACGGAAAGGAGGGAGAGAGAGGAGATGGGGAGAGAGGAGGGGGAGAAAGAGGGGGAGGGGGAGAGGGGGGGAGGGGGAGAGGAGGGAGAGAAAGAGGGGGAGAGGGAGGAGGGGGAGAGAGAGGAGGGGGGAGGGAGGAGAGGGGGGAGGGAGGAGAGGGGGAGGGAGGAGAGGGGGGGGAGGAGGGGGAGAGAGAGGAGGGGGAGAAAGAGGGGGGAGGGGGAGAGGGGGGAGGGGGAGAGGAGGGAGAGAAAGAGGGGGAGAGGGAGGAGGGGGAGAGAGAGGAGGGGGGAGGGAGGAGAGGGGGGAGGGAGGAGGGGGGGGAGAGGAGGGGGAGAGAGAGGAGGGGGAGAGAGAGGAGGGAGGAGAGAGGAGACGGGAGAGAGGAGAGGGAGAGAGAGGAGGGGGAGAGAGAGGAGAGGGAGAGAGAGAGAGGGAAAGGGAGAGCGAACGAAGGAGAGATAGGAAGCAAGAGGGAGACGTTAAGTGCATTAGGAAATTAAGGGTAAGAGGGCAACTCGAGGGGGGAGGGAAGAAGGTTAGAGAGGAGAGCGGTGTGTCATGTGTGTTTGAAGGGGGAGGAAGCGGTAATCTTGGATTTGTGTGTGTGTATTGTGGAGGCAGGCAGGGGAGAGAGGGAGGAAGGCAGGCGTTTGGTGTATCGAGGTGGAAGACGATAAGGGTTACAATTTTAGTTTTCCCTGCTTGGTTTAGGTGTGTTAGCGCGTGCGTATACGGCATTGGGTGCGGAGACGGTAGCCAAGGGGGAGAAATAAGGCAGGCTGCAGCACCGTAAGGGAGGAGTGAGGTATTTAGAAGGGAGGATAACAAAAAATAACACTTTCGCGGTCGCAAGGGACGTTTTATAGGGTTGGGAAGGGCTGGAAATTGGCTGTAAAGGAGATGCTTCAAGCGTCATACCAACCGGTTTTTTTTCATTTCGCGGAGGAATAAAGAGTTTTTCCATTTATTCCTGCCTCGCAGTGCTATCATATTAAACTGAACGGAGACAAGGGGGAAATTCTGTATGTTTTCGCATCTAGAAAAGCCAGCCTTTAGAAAAAGTCTTTTTCTCATTATTTCATATTTTTTCATTAGCTTTTGTGATAATATAATGTGAGAGTAAGGGAGAACTTTGCACAGAAAAAAATGTTTTACTAAGTCACCACAGCAACTTGGGTTTTCATTATTATAGCTGATTTCTAGGAATGGAGTGCGGAAGATTGCGTAAACATAATTTCATTTAATCAAACAATTATAATCTAAGTTCTTTTTCTCGCCTGAAATTTCATTTGGACAAAATAATAATATCCTTTCGTTCGTTCGTGCCAATTGAATTGCTTTTGAACTGCAGTTAAACTATTACATCATTAAGGTAGATTTTATTTGTTGAAAGGATGTTGTAAAGATACTCTTTAAAAAAGTCATACCATTACGTAAAAATTAGATGTACTAATAGTTCATGCAATGAAAATGCAAAATACTGAGTACTTTACCAAATTACCGAGTTCAGAGATTAAATTCATTCAATATCTTAAAAAGTTCATGGAATTTCGTTTCAAATTTAAAATTCAAATTAATTTAATTGTACCATTGTTTTTTAGTTATTTTCAAGTACCTTTGGTCCGTTAGCGGTTTCTTCGGCTCTTTCATTGTCATAGTTCCCAACAATTATCTTGTTCTCTTTATTACTTCCTTTTGGTTACTGAATCACATTTTCTTTCCTGAGACGTTTACTATGAAGTTGCCAGGCCTCGTTTTCGATTTGAAACAAAAAATGTTGAACTCCTTTATTTGGCTTAAAAGTATTTAAGATTACTACCGGAGCACAAAGGAATTTAAAAAATATTAGAATAGATTAGGTTTATCAGGGATTCGCGTAAAATTCAATTTAATTTCTGCACAGTAATCTAAGTAAACCAAGGCCTCTGTGGGGTTTGTCCGCATCACCAGTGGATGTAAAAACGGCTTCAATCAACATTTCCCTGAGAACCCCCTGTGTGCAGTTTCTTCAGGCAGACTTCCAACTTCTGAAAATACTCATCGTAAATATGATTCCATTGCTTTTATCAGAGCCGTTCTCAGTTAAGCCAAGAGTTAAACTGAGCAGAAACACCGACATTCCACGGCATCTGGCGCTTTGGTTTGCTGCACTTTCATATTTTTATCCCGTTATCCTAAAAAAATCGAGCCAGCGAAGTTTTAATGTCTCTGGTCCTGTGGTCATCCATCAGATTTGAAAAAAGTCCTCTCAAATATAGGATACATTTCACTTAAATTTAGTAGGCAAATTTTGTGCGAATCCACCTTCTGAAAATAACTCTCGGAGTGGCTTCTTGTTATTTTTTAGGAAAGGTAATTTTGTTAAGCGTTAAAAAACAAATATCAATGGATATTTGAGGGATTGTTTTTAACACTTGTTCAACCGCACTGAAGATGCAATCATGCAACGTTCTACTTGTTACTTTCGTAATAGCTATTTGAAGTTTTTCTAATGCGCTCTTTTCTGAGTTATTTCTACTTGAACTTCATCACTTTAACATACGTATGTGTAAATAGCGTATAAAAATGTTACAGTAATCTGATAGAAGTTAGAACGAGATTAAGAGGCATTAAAACTTCAATATCGCTAATGCAGCAATAGGAAATACATTTTTTGAATGTCGATGGTCGACTGTCTCACATATTACTAAAGGATGCCATTGTTTTAATATTTCCATTCAAAAGAGACGGAACATTGACATTGATGAAACTCGGTAGCTTTACTCGAAGAATCCTCAAAGAGCGTTGACCTCGCCAGGAGATACCTATAAACAAAGCCGTTTTGGCAGAACCCGATCTTCATTTTTGACGGCGTTGGTTTTTTTGAAAATCCTCTTCCGACAGCGCCATTTACCGCGGAAAAGCACGCGTTCTTATGACAGACGGCAGGCGCCAAAGCGAGAATTTAAATTTTTTGTTTTACTTCCCCTGGAAGGGATTAAAAAAGGTTAATGAAAAACGAACGGTCGACGAACGAAGACGCGGAGTACGAAGGGATTAATTAAAGCGCCTGTTTTTTACATTTTGGAAATCTTGGAGTTATTTGGAATCGCACAAAAACGGAAAATGGTGTATCTGAAGCCAAGGGAGAGAGAAGAAAGTGGCGTTAACTTGATTATATGTTTTATAAATAGCATTATTCAATTATTTTTTGGTTTTACTGCGCGAAGCTTTTCACAAATCACGTTCGTAGCTCTTATACAGTTTGTCCGTAGAGTTTCGAGGAATTAAAAGACGCCTTAAACTTTGAAATAGGAGATTTTTGAAGAGTTGAGAGGTAACAGGCGTCGGTTTAGAGAAATGAGAGAAATATTTTGGAAGATGAAATGAGTTCTTTTTAGCTTCTTTATTCAGAAAGTAAACATTCCCGGGAATGTTGGCACATTTTGCGTTATAAATAACATTCAAAAATGTGTAATATTTCTTAGGAAACGCGTATTTACCATGAATCGTTCCTTCAATTTTTGAAGAAATTGTTTTCGTATACTGTATTCATGACCGTGGTCAAGTAATGTTTCATATCATTTCGAAATAAAATTTTGATCTTCCATCGCATATTTTCATCCAGGAAAACCATACTTTACAATAATTTGATTGTGGAATAGCACTGATGCTGACATCGCTCTAAATTTCTCTTCTCAGGCTTGTTTTTTCAATGGTATGGATTAATCGTTTGCTGCTTTTGGAATAACATCCATTGTGGATTGTTTCGTATCATCTTGATATGTCAAATATCAATGAGGTTCATTGCTGCATAGGAGTGAAATTTAATGACCATAATTGAGTTCAGCCAATTGAGTTTTGCCAATTTGGTGGTAGAATTATATAGTATTGTCCGTAAATTTTGTGTGACTAGCAAAATTCGTGGCGAGGTACTTAAAATATATATTAAGTATATATTGGCTAAATTAGCAAGTTCAGGAAGACACCAAAATAACCTCACGAAGTAACCAACCTAAAATATAGTTAAATTTCAAGCTTCGCTTATCAAGGGTCTTATGATAAGGAAAGGCTCACGAGCATGTCTATTAGGTATCTTTGCTGGTAAGCAAGATTTTAAATACCATGACGATAGCAAAATATGTATGAATTTGCCACACAATACCGCGCAGGCGTCGAATATATTAGGTTGTCAAGAAATTAATGTTGTTTTTTAAATAAAAAAAGAAAACAATTTCACTGAAAATCAATGAAGTTTAATCAATGATATAATTTCCTATATTATCTATGATTGCCTCCCATCTCATGACCAGATTTTCAATTTTCCGTTTGAAGAACTCGGGTGGTTTTGATCGAAGGAATAAATTGATGTCATCTCTGTCTCTACATTTTCAAATTCTTTTCCACTCAAATGATGTTGAAGCGAACGGAACAGATGGTAATCTGTGGGCGCCATATCTGCAGAGTATGGTGGGTGCGGGAGGACTTCCCATCCTAAGTCCCTGATTTTTTGTTGAGTCTAACATGCCACATGGGGACGAACGTTGTCGTGGAGAAGGAGAACACCTTTTCTATTGACCAGTGACGGACGTTTCTGACGAAGAGACTGGTTTAATCGCTCCAGTTGTTGACAGTACAGGTCAGAAGTCAGTGTCTGATGTGGATTCAGTAGTTCAAAGTGAATCACTCCTCTCATGTCCCACCAAATGCAGGGCATTATTATCCATGGATGGAGTCCAGGTTTTGGGGTGAGAACTGTTTTTTGCCCGCGACTCAGCCATTTTTTCACGTTTGATGTTGAATTAAAGAATCCATTTCTCATCCCCGTTTACAATCCGTTCCAGAAATGGTTCGCGTGTTTGGCACGCGAGGAGAGAAGCAAAACTGACACGTTGGAGAAGATTTTCGTTGGAGTGTTTGTGAGGCAACCAAACACCCTCTTTAAGGTCTTGGCCTAGATTTCTGAGGTGTGTTCGCACTGTCTCATGAGAGACATTAAATTTTGTCGCCATTTCACGGGTGTGTTGCCGAGGGTCAGACTTCACGAGCGCCTTCAAAGCTTCGATGTTGATTTCAATATGGCGACCTCTGCCGGAGTAATTTTCGAGGCTGAGGTCTCCAGAACGGACATAAACATGCTATTTACACAAATGATACGTTTAAGTGGTTAATTAGAACAAATTCTGAACGTTATAAGAGCTTAATTAAACCTATTTACAAAAATTACATTAATTTCTTGACAATCTAATATTTGGAAAAACATATTGCATAAAGCGTCATATACCTACATATTCAAAATAGAGATATGCAACCCACACGAATAATATCCCCGTTTAGTACGAGGGAAATTAATCGTGTGGGACAGGAATTCGAATTCTGGAAAGAGTAACAAATGGACTCCAACGAAAATTAAAAAATGCAAAGGAAAAGACATAACTATATATTTTTAAAAGAAAATTTTGCAAGAAGGTTCACTCCGAGATTAAGACATATATTTATATTTTTTATTAAGAACTCAGAGACAGCACAAGGCCAATTACACTGAATATCAAAAACAATTTAACAGTCTGTCCGTAGACAAGTCCGTGATTATTCTTGGTTAAACCTGGTTCTCCATATACTCCTATTTTCCGCTGTCCTCTTTATATCTTGATAACTCTCTTTCCCTTTCAAATCGTCTATCAGCTGAAACCTTTTCCTACCTCTTTCCCTTTTCCCATCTAGTTTTCCTTCTAACACGTCTTTAATCATACTCTCTCTCCTCAGGTAATGTCCAACCCAGTTAGCCTTCCTCTTTCTGATAGTCTGTATAATCATTCGCTTCTCTCCTATTCTTCGTAGCACTTCATCGTTTTTCATCCTATCTGTCCATTTTATCTTCAGCATTCTCCTCCAAGTCCACATTTCAAAGCTTTCCAAGTATTTGAAGTCATTTTTCCTTAGCGTCCTTGTTTCTACCCCGTACAAAGCTATACTCCATACGTAGCATTTTATCAACTTCTTGCAGATATCTTCCCTTATATTCCCTGTAAGTAGTTGTTTCTTTCTCCTGAAAGCCTCTGCAAGTAATCGTATCGAAGGAAGGGATAATGCAAATTTAAGACAGCGATAAATAATTAAAAAAGTAATGTTTAGCGTCGCTTCATTTTGTCGATAAAACGGAGCTTAGGACAAAAAATCACGCCGAGGACCGGCCCACGTATTAAATGGCAAATATTTACGCCGGAGGGACATTTTAAGAGTACGCAAATCTGATGAAAGACGCACTTTTGCTCGGAAATGCGGAGGTTGCTGTTTCGCGAGTGGTAAATGGGAGGGAAAGTCGACGGAAAAACCTTGGAAAGTGCAAATAGTGGAAACAAATGAATTGCGTCGAGAAGCTTTGTTCCGTTGTTTCGTGTGCGGATGCGAAAATCTGGATCGGTGGGTACCTTACTGATACATGTCCCAATCTCAACGCGTATGCCATTTTTGCATTTTTAAAAATTTGTTTGTAATCGGAAGAAGTGCACACTCATCGCGTGTCCTTTTCTTTCCAGGTTTTCCGCTCTCTTTTGTTTTCCCGAAGCATTCCGTTGGCTTCGAATCGTTCCAATTTTAATCCGTTTTTCTCGTGTTTCGCGACGAAAATTAACTTCCCACTTTTTGCAAATGATGAGCAGGTTTATCTTCCCTTCCGTGCATTGAAATGATATATATATAAATCGCATTATTGAGTTTCAGAGATGAGAGAGGCTGCGCTTTTTGCACAGATGGAAATCCAAGTTGAAGTATTGTATAACTCATAAGCGATGTCACGCTCACGACAGATTACTAGGTAACTTCTAGTTTACTCTATTCTTTATGAACTTTTTTATGTCATTTGGTGGTGGGATGGCTAGCGTATCTGGTTCCCTGTATTAGGGTCGCGGGTTCGAATCCTACCGAAGGCATGGTCGTATGTATGTATGTGTCTTTGTCATCGTTGATACACTCATTTTAACAGGCTTCTCTTTGAGCAAGTGGAAAATACATATAAAAATTTCCGATAGTTGTTTGCTGTGAAAACGCTCGTTAAAAGAGTTCTTGTTCCTCCGCTAAATGTTACACCGGATGTACCGCAAGTGCCATAATGCAATGTCAACCGTCTACCGAGAATTGGGCGCAGTTTTCTGACTCTCTCTCTCTCTGTGCCAAGCGTTAACCCATGCAGCAATTTGTTAATACTTACTCGTTACTGATAATTATGGAGCCGGGCTAGTTGTAACAGAATAACAGATGATAGTAAGAAAGTTACCAGTTTTTTTAGCCCACATCAGTGCCACATCGCAGGTGACAAACACAGGAATAGTGTCCGAATAAATGAGAGGAATCAGTGGTAACTTCCTTTGCCAAAAGTTTGTGTCTAAACTCCATATGTTATAAAAATATAAGATTTTACGAATATTCTATGATTTAATTGCAATCGATATATGGGAATTTTACGCTACTTTTTTAACGGTGGGAAGAAACAGAAAGGTAAAAACACCGACTTGAGGTAAGAGGCAATTTATGAAACAGGAAATTATACTATTTGTGAATCAGTACATCGTACAAATAAGTACAGCACTGAAATAATCAATGCGGTTGGACACTTCAGATATAACGGAATCGGGTCAGCCGTCACCTGAAGTCAGTAGTCATTTGTTCCCAAACCTTTCACATAAAATGCGCTCATTTTCTCAAATAACCTCTTCTTTTTTTTCTGAATGGACGCGAGAGATCGAATATCTTTTCATTTCGTTCGCTCGACGTATTTTGCCGTCCTAATGGCTCATCCTCTGCATTATCCTCGATATTTCGCAAGTCGATTTTTTTTCTGTCTCTCTTTATCCCTTTCTCTCTCTTTCGCGATTCATGGTAAATACTCTAATCAGCTGTTTGCTCGTGTTTTGCGTTGTCCTCATTACTCACAAGATATGACACCACGAAACATGATTCATTGTTGGCTGAATATCTCCGTGGCGAGTGATTGTAGCCTCTTCGTCGTTGGAATCGGATATAATTATCTATTTGAGTCCCACGCAATGGCTGCAGTAAATAAATATTGATATGATGGCGATCCACATTTTTCAATATCTGAAAATTTTGAAAAGATAAGATGGTTAAAATTCTGTCATCGCAGGAAATCGATGTGATGATTTTAATTCTGGGAAAGGTGGTCTAATCTTTTCATGACAGACGAGTAATTGAGTATAAAACCTAAATATAGAATCTACGGATTAGAAAATCTGTAAAATGTGAAATTTATCGTATTTAATCCAAAAGAATTATTTATGCATAGTTAAAATGTCTCCGTCGACGAAGAAGTCGTTTTAGCGTGTGATATGTCTTTTTCGCATAAAATCCGTAGTGAATATAATAATTTTAGCTTTCAGCAATAACCAATATGTTTTTCGAAGTGCTTCAATTGAAATAAACATTTACAAATATTAATATGAAAAAATCCTCGCTCATATCACTGTGAATACTAAAATATTACTGTTCCATGATATGAGATTTCCCAAATTTTGTGCATTTTTTCTGTTTCGGTTCTAAGCGCACATACGTGATTTGAATGGTCATCAAAGTTAGCAGTTAAACAAAAAACTCTTACAGATTAAGGGTCATTGTTGTATTTGTAATTTATTTCCTTAATTAAACTCCCCGTGAATTACGGTTAGATTATTATAGCTGCATACAGCATTGCATTCCTTCACCACCTCACCGCGCTGAGTTAAAATTCTTCACCTGCACGAAATTCCTTCACTCCGGAGATAGTTTGAACGGGTCTAGATAATTTCACCGCCGAAAAAGTCACGGCCGGAAAATTCACCGCCACGGAAAATTCACTGCCGGAAAATTCATCGTCATGGGGAATTTATTGCATTTTTGGATTATTTTGTTAACATATTGTGCATGAGATGGAAGTTCACAGCTGGTAATTTCAAAGTTTTCACTCACATCCTTCATCGTTTTACAGAAAATAACGGCGATGGGCCAGGTCCGGCAAAGAATATATGAATACCAAGGAACCTTTTTAGTATAGTCTATCTACTGGAAATTATATAATTATTAATAATATCCAAGGAATTGCTGAGTACGGGATGATATAGTTTGAGGTAAGGGCGGTCGGAGAGTAACTTCTCTGAGAACATTGTAAAATCGGCTTCCGTCGACTGTATATAACACACTAAGTAATAATTAGAGAGCGTAAATAACAAAACAGTTGTTGAAGATTATATAAACTCGACCGTACTTACGTAACTATAACATTCTTTTACGTATTATCTGTCGATTAAAAAGTTCATTCGGTTAAAATCAGGGCATCGAACCGAAATTTTTTTCGCGTCTCCTCCCACCATGTAACGAACAGTAAAACATTGTATGAATTCCCTTCTTACATTTTTCGTTGTTCAATTTGTAAACGGCTCCTTTTATACGACTCCATATAATACTGTTCTGTAAGAATTTAAAATTTATTTTTTCCTTTTTAGCGGGTATAAAAACTATTAAAAATATTATTTACTAGCAGATTTTCCCGTCAAATATGACTGGAGTAAATATAAAGGATCTGATATTTTCAACACATGAATTTCTTCCATTGAAATCTTGAAGTTATTAATTTCGTGAATACAATACCGAGTATTCACTTTCTTAGGAGATTGAGTTAACCCGGTGTTGCTCTCATCTTCGTTGTCTTTCACGATTAAAGTTAGCACGACGTTCATTCATATTTTGGATAGTCTGGAAAACGTAATAATTTTTTTAATTAGCGGTTTTAAGATAAATAAATGCATTCTTGTAGAGAATTTAACATTTCCAATAAAATTTCAATATAAAATAACAGATTTTACAAAACTATATTGTTTACAAACTTTTCTATAAACATGTTTTAAAAAGAAAACAATATAAACGTATATTATATTCCTCAATTGATATTTACAAACAAAACGAGGAAAAATAATTTTGTAGCTTTTAACTTTATACCTCTTCAAATTAAGTGCCAATAACAGATTTTATGAACAGATATCGTTTACATAGTTTTCTACAAACATGTTTTAAAAAGAAAATAATATAAACATATATTACATTCCTAAATTGTTATTTAAAACAAAATAAGAAAAAGTAATCTTGATTAGCATTCCTTTTTGTAGCTTTTAACTATAAACCTCTTCAAATTAAACAATGTCTAAAGCTAAACAATGTCTTCCCTGACAACCGTTATAAACAATGTGTTTATAAGTAAATAAAATTAATTATTCCATTTTTTCTATTCTTAATTTTTATGCTCTTATAATAATAAAGGCATATTTTTATTATTTTTTAATATATATTATATTCAATAGTTATTAACGAAAAAATTATTAACGAAAATGAGCGTTGCGTTACGGACAACGACTATTATATTGAGTAATTTTTTATTATTTAATTTGATGTAAAACCGTTGTTATTCTTTCAAAAGTCAACATTTATTTGATTTTACATTTCCAATATAAGCAGATATTCTCATTATCATAATCAATTTACTCCAACAGTACTTATGCACGTACTTGAACAGATACAATAATATTAATTCATATTTGAATGTAGAATGTAATTCGGAGACGAGGGATTGAGGAAGCATTGAGGGAGAAGGGATGATTTATATAGGGAATTAAATGTACCTTTATAGATGAGTATATTAAAATTGATTACCGTTGCCGTCATTTTGGACGAGTACATGCGATATTATGTACATAACAAAGAAGATGTCCGCTGAAATTCAAAACGTAAAACTTTTCCAAGAAGGAAAAATTCAATTAAGTTGAAATACAACAACTACTATTATTATTTACGAGCCTAGAGTTGAATAGCCTATTATATTCTCTTTCCCATTCTGCTTTATCTCCATGCTCACTTGCAATCCCCTCCCTCTCCCTATTTATTCCATCCTCCTTCACAACTCGGGGAGATTCATCGAAGACGATTAGGACGATTAAAAAAATAGTTGCTTTTTTAAATGTATGCATATTAAGCAGGAAAATGATGACAACAACAGAATACAACTATACCGGTTATCAAGGACCTACAATAATAAAATTAATAGAAAAGTGAATCTTTGAAGAAACGCCATTGAGAAATAAAATTCGATGATTAGAAAATGAAGCCACAATCTTTTATCTTTAAGGTCATGTAAATATCGCGCCAATATCTAAGAGATTTTAAAATAATAACCATAAAAGTCTGCATGCCAGAACATAGACTTTTACGCTTTTCTATGGGAAATGGAGACGAAACTGAATTTACATCGCTGTACTAAATATTCTCTTGAAATCAAACACACACACAGAAAGAAAATTAGACTTACATATTCTGCGCGTCGTGAACTTTCTTTCTTGAAGCGGAGTCTTTAATGTGCGTTTTTGAAGTCGGAAAAATACTTCACTAAAAATAACAAATTCGCATTAATCTTTAATCCCTATTCAGTTTTAAGCAACGAATACTAATATGTGTGCACTCTTTGTCTAAGATGCACTATATAAATTGACTAACCTGTAAAAAAGGATAACATAAGTAAGAATACCACGAAAGCACGACTGCGGAGCGATCCTTCCTGGATAAGTTTTAGAGAAAGATTACCAGGATATAAGGGTTCAGTGCATATGGGGAAGGGATGAAACTTTACGGGGATGATAACCTCCAACTTTAAGCAAAATCAAAGTTAAGAATCGCAAAACATTTTTACCCGAACACTCCACGGAGCAGGCTCAGGGGGAGGATACCAAGAAAATTAGCGGCTGTTTTCAAAGTATGTACCTACCACTAACAAGTAGGTTCCTTCCCGCTAGCCTAGTTTAAACAGAATTCTGGAAACCTCAGCAGGAGTATCCTTGACCGTCTCCCTATATATTGAGATGCTCATGGACAATCCCACCATTGAACCAACAGATATTATCACACAGATGTAGCTCTGCAAAGGCTTAGGAGCATGTATTCTCAAGAAAAACATTAGCCTTTGTCTTATTCGGTGTTGAAAAGTGAGGCTTTCTAAAAAGACTCGTATTAAAGCATAACGAGAAACCCTTCGTTTGCCCCCACTGTTTATGCGAACCGAAAAAATGGAATGAAATAAATAACGGGTTTCGGTTTCGGTTCGGGTTCAGAAAAATATTTTTTCGGTTCGGTTCCGGATGGATGCCCTGGTTAAATCTAGAAACGGCCGAGCCTCGAACTAATCGCCCCGCGGCACGCGAAGGGACGACCACGGAAGGGAAACATTTTCGGTTTTGTGGCGTTTGACCACTTAGGAATGTTTATGCCTGTGTGTGTTTGTACACACTTGTGGTTTAGTTTCGTGAGGGCTAAATATTGCTCTCCTCTCTATTTCCACCCGGAGGACAAAGGTGGCGAGAGGTGTATATCACCACGTCCACTATATCCCTTCGTTTTAATTTTATTATTAACACCTTATATATATATATATATATATATATATATATATATATATATATATATATATATATATATATATATATATATATATATTCCTTTAGTTAATATATATACCGTCCTTTTTTCTCCTTTTTTGTCTATATCTTTACGTTTCTTTCCTGTCGTCTTTTCCTCTTATCTTTCTCTTCCACCATGGAACTGACCCGTCTCCGTTATCATCTCCGTAGACACATTACCCTCAACTGCCAGATTGAATTCCTCAACTCCTGCCTTGCACTTGGACTCACCCCCAAATGCCTCACCATCAGAATTCCTCTTTCAGGTCTTCCTCCCCCTATCCGCGCTTCCCTAGCCCTCACGTATCACCTCGCCTCTATCCACATTATCCGTTCCACCATACACCATTATACCACCCTCTCTAACTCCCACTTCGCTAATTGTAAATCTCTCATTCTTTATCTTCGTCATTCTTCGCAATCCATATCCGACCTTCGTGCCGCTTTCCTTCAAGCGGCTAATGATATCACCGCACATCGCAACAGACTTCTCCGTAAACTCTCTCTGCTTTGCGTCCGGCACCTCAAACTTGGTCTTCCCCTTCCGTTCATAACAGCTGGCGAGGTCAACAAACCACCTCCTTCCCCGCCACTCATCGGTCAAACTCCCTGTCTTGCGGACCTCCTGGGATTCCCAACGCCACCATCACTTCATATCCTGAAAAAGACCCACACTTTCCTAACCCGCAAACCTTTGAAGCGCTCATATTTTTCGCACACTCCTGCCACCACCTCTTCATCTTGCCAACCAGATGAAGTCTTGAACCTTTCCTCCCACGTACTTACCCCTGACGAGAATGAACTCCTCTCACGCGGCCTTTCCTTTTGTCCCACCACCAAATTTGATCATTTTCGCCTCCTTGCCGACGTCCAGTCCTTTGCCCGCACACTACGTCTAAAAACTAACCCTCCCAAAGAAGACTCTCTCACCTCTGCCAACCCAAAACTCCCTCCCGGCCTCCCACCTACCTTTTCCATCTTCAAACCTCCTTCCCAATACATTCCACCCACCCTTCCTTCCCTACACCCGGTCGAACAATACCTCAATCATATCCTTTCCAGAATCTCCCAACCTAACTTTTCCGATCTTATCGACCATACAGATAATCTTACCAGACGTGAAAGGCATGCCATTTCCACACTCAAACATCTTGACCATATCATCATCCTCCCTGCCGACAAGGGCACCACCACGGTTGTGATGGATCGCGCCAAATATAACGAGGAAGCCGAGCGCCAACTTTCTGACGAAACCTCTTACCATCACCTTACTTCCAACCCCACAGACAACCACTCCTACCAAATTTCGTCCTATCTTCATTCCTCAGGCAAACAGGAAGGCCTTTCCGATTCCGCCATTGCTCTAATGATCCCCAACAAACCCCGCACACCCACATTCTACCTTCTCCCTAAAATCCATAAACCCAACATCCCCGGCCGCCCCATTGTTGCCAGCTTTAATTCCCCTACATCTCCGCCTTCGTTGACTCCCACCTACAACCTCTCATTCGTCAATTCCCTTCCTTCATCCAAGACACTAACCACTTTCTCAAACGTCTCAAACACCTCCCCTTTCCTCTCCCACCCAATACCATTTTGGCCACTATCGATGTCTGTTCCCTCTACACAAACATCCCCCACGATGATGGACTCTCTGCCCTTAGTAAACTCCTGGACTCAAGACCACCCGACGCAAGACCTTCCTCCCATTTCTTATTAGACTTGGTAGCAATGGTGCTCAAATTGAACAACTTCTCTTTCGATGGTCGTCACTACCTTCAAATTAGAGGCACTGCGATGGGCACCCGAATGGCGCCTTCATACGCCAATTGCTACCTTGTAGAATGGGAAAGACTCTTCCTCAACGTTCCACTCAGACCACTTTTGTGGCTGAGATACATCGACGATGTCTTCCTCATTTGGACGCATGGACCTGACTCTCTCCTTTCCTTTCTCTCGCGTCTCTCCTCCCATCCTTCTCTGTCCTTCACCCACCAATCCTCTACCTCCCACATCACATTCCTGGATGTCGATCTTTACCTTCAAGACAGCCAAATCCGCACCTGTGTTCACATCAAACCCACCAACAGCCTCCAATACCTCCACTTTGATAGCTGCCATCCCCTTCATACCAAAACCTCTATCCCCTATGCCCTTGCTCGTCGAGGATGGAGGCTTTGTTCCGATAGAGCATCCCTTCTAGAGTATTACTCTGTCCTCGAGGATGCTCTTCTCAAACGTGGTTACCCTCCAGTCTTGGTCCGCGAGCAGATCCATAGGGCGATGACGCCTACCCACATTGGATCTCATCCTCACACACCCACTATTCCTGCATCTACCCCTCCACTCACTCTTACGACACTTTTCCATCCTGGTATCCACGAAGCTCTCAAAACAATCCTTCATGCTGCCCACCCAATTCTTACCTCTTCCTCCCATCAGTCCCTCTTTATCAACCTTTTTGCCAATCCTCCGCTCCTCTCCTTCCGCCGGCCCCCAAATTTGGGAAATATCTTGTGGAGGAAGGAACTTCCCACTTCTACCACGCTTCTTGCAATAGGTTCCCACCCCTGCGGAAAACCTCGCTGCCTCACCTGTCCTATCCACCTACCATCATCTTCTTTCTCGAGTCCCTCCACCAACATCACCTACCCCATCACCTCCAGAAGCAACTGCACCACCCGTAACGTCATTTACCTCCTTACCTGCACCCTTTTTCCCGCGTTTTACGTAGGCCTCACCAGCAATCCGTTAAACATCCGAATGAACGGTCACCGGAATAGCGTTTCTCTCAGACGCCCCCTCCCAGTTGCATTACATGCTAATACCCACAATGTCCCCTTTAATAGTTGCTACAACGTTAGGATTATTCGCGCTTTACCCTATGACACTCCTGCCCCCCTTCTCCGACACTGGGAACTAGCACATATCCATCTTCTCGACTCTTTCTCTCCGCCTGGCCTCAACCTCCGCTAACCCTATTAGCCCCCTTACAATGTCTCCTTGTTACTTTGTAACCATTCGCACTCTACCTCATCACACTCCCTCTTTATTGGCTATCCACCCCTCCTACTCCCCACCTCCTCCAATCATCAACCTTCCCACATCACCCTGTCATTCCCCGCCCAGTGTGTCACTTTACGTTACTCTTTCGCTGAAGAAGGGCATAGGCCCGATAAGCTTGCGTGTGTTTTTGTGTTCGTGTGTTTTACGTGTCTCTTCGACGCCCCCAGCAGCCTGCCAGCTTGGTCCTCAACTTGGTGAGTGTCCGCTGGGCTTCCCTCAACACCTTGTTGCCACCCTCATCACTACCTTTTCTTTTCCTTTAGTTAATATATATATATATATATATATATATATATATATATATATATATATATATATATATACACATATATACATATATGAATGATTTCATCATTTTTATGACGTAGCATTAAAAATGCGGCCATAATTTACTCAGAAATACTTGACCACTTTTAGTATTTGATCCTAGCAACCTTAGTTCTTGATTCCGCCGTCTTACCTCCGCCGTCTTACTTCCGCCGTCTTACCTCCGCCGCCTTACTTCCGCCATCTTACTCCTTCCACCAACTCGCCTCTTAACAGAATAAGAAGCATTGACATTTATTTTAGCAAAACTTACTATCTTTTTTCGTTTGTTTTTTTAAGTATGATAGAGTATACCTGCCTACTCTAAATGTGTACTGCTCTACGAGAAAGGAGTAAAAGCTATTTACAAAAAAATTGTTTTATACAACCATTGCTTGTTTTTCTTTCATTTACGTGCGTGGATGAACATAGTTAAGAATGTCGTTTTATAGGATTTGCTAGAAAATTGCGTGATCTATCCCATAAAAGCTCAGGTGCATGTCGTACTTCAACTGTAGGTGACGAAATATGCGCAAGAGGTTTTGTTTTTCGCGCGCACGACAGGACGAATTATTTTTAGAGACACGTAATCGATCGGATAAAAGAAGGAGATGTGTCATTTTTCTTTATCCTGTGGAGGAGTTTTTAATCTATGGAGGAGAGACGCCGTCTCATCAGTCGTAGGAACATGTCCGCTCGAAACGAGAATTTCACTTCCTTTTTTAGGGTCTTTTTTACGTAGCGGAGTGAAATCATCACCAAATATTTGCAGTTTTATCTAATCAGGGAAATTTCAGCGTAATCCATGTGCCTTCGTAAGAGGAGTGGTTGGCAGGTTTGGTTTCCTAACGATAAGGTCGTAGGTTCGAGTCCTTCCAAAGGGCATGGTGATATCAGGCTAGTCTTTGTTTCAGTCGATATGTTCATCGTGAAATGACACGAATAAGCTATTCACGAGATAATTAGAAAAAACAGAGAGTATGATGCAGTGCGTTCGCATAAATGACTTGAAATTGAAATATTTATCTCAATTTGAGTTTTTATACCAGTTTTATATAGTTAACTCCGGCTACAAAGCCGGTAACTCCGTTAGCTATAAAATAGGCGTAATTCGTCGATCGTTCTTGATTTTAACAATTACAGGCTTAATCAACTATTTAATGGGAATTACTATTCTAGTACTATTATTAACCTATTTGGTTCTGTTATAGAGTATAATGTAGAACGAGTTCACCTTGATTTTTATATAGTTTTGCGTAATTTTTTAAACTTTGCGCTCCCATGGGAAAATATTCTCGCATGGATCTCAGCCAATTTTTTGCATTCATCTTTCGACCATTTATGTGTTTCTATCCATAATTAAATCTAAAATACAAATACATATATGTATGTAATTTATTTTGAATTAGCTTAAAATTTTAGGAAATCACTAATCTCTTTACTTAGCTGTTATCAAATAAACTTTAAAACTGAATAGATATAGAACATTCTGCAGAAAAATTGAAGCGTTCGTTTCGGGTGTATAGATTTCGGGTACCACGAAGTTTACTCGAGTTATTCCATTAGGAAAAACAAGGAACTATTCATGTCCTTGGTTTTTCTGTTAATAGTGAAAAAATTACATTTAAACTGTAAAGCAACAAAAAAGTACCTCTTTAATTTTCACAATATGAGTAAGGAAAGAGCTGCTGAAGTAGATAGTTAATGGCCGATTATAAATAAATATTTTTTATCCAGACGGACATAGTCAAAACGATAAAAGATGCACAGCGAGACAGAATGCTAACTAGATTTGCAATAAAAACGAAGTCTCTATCTGCTTTAGTTTGGGAGTTAGTGCGTGTGACAGACAGACAGACGGACCTCCCCAAAAATAGGCGCACAACGAGATAAATACTAAATCAATTAGCGAAAAACGAAGTCTCTATCTGCTTTCCTTAGCTCGTCAGACAGACAAAAACGTATAAATGAATTTTTGTTAAAGCCCGCAAACAATAAACAACAAAGGACACTAGCTTTTCTTTCCGAAAGGGAGGTCGTGAATCGAAACAATACTGAATATTAATAAAAGAATTTAAAGCTCCGCAACTGAATTACCTTAATGTATGACAAACACAGGAGACCTCTCATTCCTTTTTTTGATTCGTGGCGATCTAGGTCTTCCTCTTCTCGGTGGATTCATTTAATTATCAAATCATCATCACTCAAATGAATAATCCGTCTAATCGTTCCGACGATCGCTTTCGTCATTGTGGGGCGGCGTTTTCGTTGACTCAAAAAATATGTTTTCTGGCTTTTATTGAATCTGCCTCCTTCGAGTTTCTGCCAACCAAGTCTGGAGATGGGCGCGATTTCGTTTACTGATTCAAAACGCAAGGTCGTGTGGTTTCTTTAAAAACTGCTCTCTCTCTCTCTCTCCTTGACGCCGGATGGGCGCTGCATACCAATCGTTTAACAGCCGAGCGTTTCATTTGCGGCTGATTTTCCCTCTCTCGTCATATATCCAAATGAAAGCGATTTCATTCAACTCTGTGGGCTATATCTCTCAAAGAGATGACGCAGATATCGCTTTAAATCATTTTTACGTAACATGAAAATTTATATATGAAAATTTAACTTCTACTAAAATAAAAAAAATTGTTTTACTTGTTCTAAATATTTACAATTGCAATTTATATCTGAGAAATTATTGTGAGCATATTTATGTTCATGAAGTCTACAATTTATACTTTTTCTCTTTATAGTCATGTTTATTATATGCATAATTTCTGACTTACTAATATTAATTATCATGTCATTGTCATGTGCCCATAATATAACATTATTCAAGTCTTTCTGCATGTTTATTTTAGCTACCTCAAAGTCTCTATGTTCAGATATAAGTACAGCATCATCTGCATATAAAATCAGTTGACAATTTTCCATGCTGTTAAATATACTGTTTATATAAATTGTGAATAAAGAAGGTCCCAAAACGGAACTTTGTGGCACTCCCATTTCAACTCTTTTTTCCTCCACTTAAAGTATCCTTTAGTTTAACTCTCATGGTTCTGTTTTTTAAGTAGCTGCTAAACCAACCAAGAATTACACACCTTATACCTATCTGATGTAGCTTATTGATCATTATGTTAAAATTAATGAGGTCAAAAGCCTTTTTAAAGTCAATGAAGGTGACTATTATTTGATTATTTTTATCCAAGTTTTTATTTATTATTTCCGAGAAATGTTCCAAAGCCTCTTTTGTTCCTCTGTTTTTTTGGAAACTGAATTTCTTGGTAGATATTATATTGTTTTTTGATATGAAGTCAATGAAATGTTTAGCTACAAATTTTTCCATTATTCTGTTAATAGATGGTAGTATAGATATTGGTCTATAGTAATTTAAATCACTAAATTTTTCTCCATTATGAATGGGTTTTATAATAGCAGCTTTTAAATTGTCTGGGACTGTGCCACATTGAATGCTGTTGTTTATTATTCTTGTTATTAAAGGGATCATAACTTTGTTCTCTTTAATGTCTTTAATTCTAATGTTATATATGCCAGCTGCTTTATTACTTAGGTCACTGACAATTTTGGTTATTCTATTTTCTGTAGCCTCAGGTATATAAATACTACTTTGCATGGAAAGATGGTTCATTGTATTTAGTTTCAAATTTCAATTCAGTTTCAGATTTGTTATTTGAGAGGTACATTGTTCAGCAAGTTTATCTACTAAGTCATTGACTTTAAAGCAATTGTTATATTTAATTATTAAGTTATCTGAATTTGTGGATTTGCATTTACCAGTTATTTTATTAATTTTTTGCCATACTTTTTTATATCTTTATTTATATTAAAGAATTTGGACTTAAAATAATTGTTTTTTGCTTTTTTAAGTTCTGATTGGGCTCTATTCCTTATACATTTATATTGATCTCTATATGTCATATTAGTCAGATTGCTTTTCCACTTTCTGTAATATTTATCTCTAGTTTTTATTTCTTCGATTAGTTTGGCTGTCATCCAATCATTTTTACTTTCTTCATACACGTAGTAAGTATAGGGCAAAGTATTGTATTCATGAAAAAATCGACTTAGAGATTTCAACGGAAATACACGTTTTGAGATCCCCTGAACACGTTTTGACCATTTTCTTGATGTCTGTGATAGCTTTTTGTGGGTGTTCTAACTCAAAAACCATTAATCAGGTTTCTTTTTATTAATGACACTTCTGTTACAATATTTTAGATTTAAGCAAATGATTTTATGGTCAGATATTTTAGAATGTATTATTAGTGCTTCAGGAGTAGAAATTAATCATTTGTAGTAGATATGGTCAATACATGAGCTAATTACTTGAGATTAACTATTTCCTCTCTCGCGTTTCTTTAATTATTTCTGCAAATCCTTGGGAAGTCAGCATATCTCTTTATTTTATACTGTTTGCATCTTTTGCGTTTATATTTATGTTCATATCACCTATGGTAGCAATTTCCTTTTCTTTGGAGTTACATAGAATCATGTCTAGTTCGCTGATACATAATATTTTGTCTAAGTTAGTGGGTCTATAAACTCCTAAAAGAAATAATCTGCAATTATCCTTCATCAAAAAACCTATCTTTGATTCGAAGTTAATGGCGTCTAAGTCATTTTCAATGAAAATGAAATCATTTCTAACATAAAAAATTACCCCACCACCTCTTTTATTTATTCTCAGTTTTGTGTATCTGATATAACCTTCCAATTGATACATATCCTCTTCATTCCTCATAATATTGACTTCTGTCAGAATAATCAAAGCTATATTTATTTTCTGTGACAGGTGGCGACAAGTGATTTCAAATTCGTCCCAATTTTTTAAAATGGATCGAATGTTTAGATGATACACAGAAAAGTTATTATTAAATGGTATGCCGTTCTCATTAATTATAGATTCATATATTTAATTTTATCAGTTTTAATCGTTTCCAATCCTTCCATTGTAAATGTAATTAAATATTGGTCAAATATAATTATATAATCTTATTCACCCCTTTATACAATCTTATTTAAATCAGATTCATTGTAAATTTTTACAATTTGTGCATTTTCATCTTTCTTTAGGAGCATAGCCGAATTTTTTAACCAATATAACTCAAATTTCTTCCTTTATAATAATAATAAGTAGGGATCCCGCCCCTGCGGCCGCCAACCCCGCTTCTCGCTTCGCTCGGACTTAATTTAATTAAGTATGAGTGATCTTTATTAAAATTTATCGCCCAATTGTGATTTTTAACTGAATCCGTCAATTAGAACTTCCACTTCACATAATTACTTTAATAAACTTATACTCGCATCTCGTTAAATGGCATCCGTCAAGCAACAATGACATACCGAACTTTTCTCTCCCTAAGTCTTATATAATCTGTAAGGTATAGATTAAAAATTTTATTCCGATAGAGAAGAACATTTACTAAAAGAAAATCCATAAGGTCACATAATTACGAGTTATGGTTTCGGAGATAACAATTCGAGAAAATCCCGAGCAAAATATAGCATATTTTGCTTTCATTGATCTCTAAGACGGTTCTTTCAGGAAACAACTACTAAAAATCCATATTTTTCTCTCCCATGCTCTTATATCATGTATGATATATAGATTAAAAAATTTATTTGGATAGAGAACAACATTTTCTACAAGATAGTCTCCGAGATCATATAATTACGACATAGTTTCCGAGATAAAAATTCGAGAATACTGGTGGCGCAGGTGATTGTGTTGTTTGTAATAGTTATTATTTAAAGAATAATGAAAATGGTATTAAATTTTAAAAAATCTCATGAATTGATATTATTAGTTAATAAACATTACGAAAAAACATAAGAATATAACCTGAGCAAGCAAATTTCTGTTTGGGTAACATAAAGTTTCGTCTCATAATTTCAGTTGATTATTGGCAGTGTTGGTATAGTCGAAAGCTGCCGTTAAGAAATTCGATAGTTTGAGTCCTGAAAAAGTAAAATATTTTTCTTTGCAAATTTTAATGCCAAGTATTAGAGAAGCTTCATGATTAGGCTACCGACTACAACTTTAATAAATAGAGAGATAATAATAAAAATAATTTTTGTTTGTGTATAAGGTATTACATTTTCATACAATCTCACACCAAAGACAGTTCGCATACTTATTTTACGTAAAAATTTGCACATCTGTGAAAATGGCTTAAATAGTATTTGCCATTTCGTCTTGCACTCTGCTGACTCATTCATTTTTCGATAACCCTATTTCCTTCTCAATAAAATTAAATAAATTGACACCGTTAAATCGAATTTAATCGAAAAAATTGAACATACTTATTGAAGAGTTTATATCCCTCCGATAACAATTTTAAAAAATCAGTTGTCAAAAGTGGTGATTCACCGACATAAAATCCTAAAAGAAAAAACTTTTTAAAAGTCAATTCTAAAAATTATATTTCCGTAGATGTGGATTATAAAAAAGAACTTTTTAAATAATATACCGATGATGGCTGCTTTGTACCAGAATGCTCATCTGGTTTCCTCAAACTTTTATTTCTGTTGTAGAGATTTAGTAGGTCATTTTGATATCGGCCATGAGGTGGGCTCTATAATTTTTAGAACAAATATAACTGCGGCTCAAAATTCACGAGAAAACCCATGAGATTCATAGGAATACTACGACGGAAAAAGATATCTTTTTCCGTCATAAAAATCCTTTATTTAGACTTTCGAGAGATAGTGTCATTCGACTTAGAATAAACAATATACGATCCAAACGGACACACCTTGCTAAAAGCTTTGAAATATTTCGCAGATGAAGACCGGAGGGGAGATTTATCAAAGCTCATCCCTCTTTCCTCCTTTCCCCCGCAAAAAAAAACCAACACTCCAGAAGGGGAAAGAAGAAGCAAAAAAGCATTTTTAACGGCCCCATCTTCTTTTTTTCTCCAGACCATTTACGCCGAGCCGTAAAAAATTCTAATGCGTGAAAAAGTGCTAATATGGCCCTTTGCATAATGCACGAGGACTTTGATGGGCCTTCAGACACGCGCGTCGCCGTTAAAGAAACGGAGGACTCGGGCCGGCGTTCGACCCCTTCGTTTATTTTTTATTGTTTTTTTTTTAATCGTTAACTTCCTTCCTCTTTTTTTACGTCGAATGGTGGACCGACACAATGCTCCAAAACGCTTTCATCGCACTGGGGTGTCGTAAAAACGTGAAAATAAAAGGATCAACGGAGGTCAGCAGCTCATTCATCATTATTACTAGTGTATTTTTTATGGGATCTCGATCTAGAGAAAGAGAATGAGGAGTGGTTTTAGAGTCTATCTTCCCATCTAGAATTGCGTTGAAAGTTTCGGGTATTATTTGAAGTAGGTATGTTTCTATACCTGGGGTGGCCAAAGTCACCCTCGGAGACGCATTCAATAATCTTCATAAGTTCGAAAGCCTCGTTTTTGTTTGTGCTCATAAATTTACGATCAGTAAAGCATAACCTGTATCCGAAGCAATTCGGATATAATGCATGTCCCTTGGCAATATCCAACCCGTTTCAAAGTCACCCTAAGACTGTGTTATGCAGTGAAAAACGTTGACACGGCCCTGAGTGTCAATTTAAAAGAGCCGCATACTAAACTAAAAGAGCCGCATACTAAACTAATATAGCCGCATACTAAACTAAAAGAGACCCATGCGGCTCGAGAGCTGCAGTTTGGCCACCTCTGTGCTACACATTGTGCATGGAAGCAGCGGCACTCATCAGTAAATCGCATTGGCTCTAAATTTCGTAATTACATAATAAATACCTACAAAATACCGTAGTTTGTGCGAGGATGCATAAGCATGCGTGTTTGAATGGAGTTATATATATATATATACACACACACAGAGAACACCGATTATCCGATCTAATTGGGACCAAGGGAAGACAAATTCGGATTCAGAGAATGACGAGGAACTAGAGATGCTATAGGGGTAGTTAGAATCATATTAGAAAGGGCAATAGAATACAGTCAGGATATCTGCGTATGTTTCGTAGACTGGCAGAAGGCCTTTGATAGAGTAAATTGGGTAATGTTGATGAAGATATTGAAGAATATAGATGTAGACTGGAAAGACAGGAGACTGACCAGGAATCTATATGTGATTCAAGTTGCAAGTTCAGGTTGGAGAATGCGGACACCTGCGGAGTAAGTATCGGTAGAGGAGTAAGACAGGGCTGCTGCCTATCGCCGACCCTATTCAATATATATGGAGAAAGTCTAATGCAAGAAGCGTTAGAAGGCACAGTAGATTTCAAAATTGGAGGAAGGATTATAAGAATAGTAAAATACGCGGATGATCAAGTACTTCTAGCAAGAAAGGAAGAGGAACTCCAGAAAATGGTAAATAGACTAGTAATAACAGGCAGAAAATGCGGCATGGAAATAAATACAGAAAAATCCATGATCATTAGAATACCGGACAAAGAAGAGAATCTGAACATAAGTGTTGGAGGAAAGCCTTTAGAACAAGTTTCAGACTATAAATATCATGGAAGCATCATAAAAAGAGAAGAAAAGAGAAGTAAAATTTACGGATAATATCAGGACTAGAAAAGGAAAAGAAAAAGTGGCTTTCAGAAGAAAGAAACACCTACTTAAGGGGAATATAAGGGAATATATCCGTAAGAAGTTCATGAACTGCTATGTATGGAGTATAGCTTTGTACGGGGTAGAAACAAGGACGCTAAGGAAAAAATGATATCAAATATTTGGGATGCTTTGAAAACAAAACTTTATATAAATTGACCGAACTTGATGCACAAAATTCTTTTCGTCCCTCAAATGTTTTTCGGTCTTCGTTATAAACTTTTCCTCTAACTTCGTCGCAGTTGAACTCTGTTCACTGCCAAGGCAGGTTCTGAAGATGCCCACTTAGTGGGCGAAATGCATAGGGCTTACCCTACAATTTTTTGGCTGAAGGAGTTTTATACAACTGTTCAACTTGGAGCCAAAGTGCTTACGAGCTACCATCTACAGGTTTAACCATGAATAATCACTGACCTGTCTACGGACAGACTACCTATGATGCTATATATATATATATATAGCATCATGACAGGTTTTAGCTGAATCGCTGCCTCCATCATGGGTTAGATGGAAGAGGAGACTGTTTAGTCTCAATCTCGCCCTAATAAAGACTTATATCTATCTATCCATCTCGCTCTAGCCCTAGAAGCCTCTTTTATACCTCTATAAGTACTATATTCCTGCTTTATATTCTCTAATAGTCCTATTCTTTTTCTCCATCTTCCTCTTCTTCCGCTAATTTTGCCTTATAAGATCGTCCTTTGTAAACACTGTCTTCTCAATATGTGCCCTATCCAATTTGCTTTTCTTTTCCTGATTGTTTTTATTATCATCCTTTCTTCTCCCACTATTTCTAATACGTCTTCGTTTATCTTCCTCTCTGTCCATTTCACTTTCATCATTCTCCTCCATATCCACATCTCAAAACTTTCTAAATATTTTTCCTCCTTTCTCCTTACCGTCCACGTCTCTGCACCATAAAGAGCTATGCTCCAGATGTAGCATTTTGCTAATTTCTTCCTTGTTTCTAAATTTATTTTCTTGCTTGTGAGAAGCTCCTTCTTCTCATTAAATTCTGCTTTTGCCATTGCAATCCTACTTCCGATGTCCTGTGTATTGCTTCCATCCTGCGCTAAAATACTGCCAAGATATTTGAAACTACTTACTTGTTCCAATTTTTCGCCATTATATTTAATTCTTTGTTTCTTTGAAACCACCATGACTTTCGTTTTTTCGGCATTGATCTTCGTTCCATATTGTTGGCCAACCTCCACTAGTCTGTCTGTCATCCTGTGAAGTTCTTTCTCGTATTCTGCTATTAATCCCCGATCATCTGCATGTTTAATGGTGGTAATACTTTCACCTCCTGTCTTAAATCCTTTCTCTTCCATCAACGATTCTTCTGTTATTGTTTCTGCATAAATATTAAATATCGCTGGTGAAATAGGATATACCTGCCTCACCCCCCTCCCTATTGAAGTACTTTTTGTTTCTTCTCCTTCAACCCTGACTCTAATCTTTTGATCAATATAAAGGTTTTTAAGCAGTCTTTTATCTTTCCAATCTATTCCTATTTTGTTTAAAATATCCAACATTTTATCCCATTTCACTCGGTCAAAAGCTTTCTCCCAATCTACAAAACAAAAATACATAGCTTTATTGACTTCTAGCTCTCTTTCTATCATCATCCTCATACATCCTATAGCATCTCTAGTCCCTCTTCCTCTTCCAAAACCAAACTGATTATCTTGCAGCTCCTTTTCTATTTTACCTTCAATTCTTTTGGTTATTATTCTGGTTGGAACTTTAGCTGTATGAGAAAATAAACTAATAATTCTGTAATCCTTACAACATTTTGCATTCTTCTTTTTCTCCAGTGGTACCATAACAACATCTAAAAAATCTTCAGGCCATATGCCAGTATCATATACTTGGTTAAAGAATTTTGTGAGTTGCTTAACTGCTTTCGACCTCAAAACCTTAAGAACGTCCACTGGTATATCATCACTCCAAACAGCCTTCCTTCTTTTCATGTCATCAATTGGTCTTTAAACTTCAGACTCGAGAAAACTTGGTCCTAGCTGGTCTTTTTCCACATCCTCTCTTTCATTTAATTCAATATTTCTTGGCTTTCCTTCTTTGTCGTACAGCACCTCAATGTATTCTTTCCGGACATTCTTTACATTGTCTGGCTCAGAGACTATTTTACCACTTTTCTTCATGATTCCTTTACCTCTTATCTTTCTGACCTCTTTCTTGCTATACATGAGGTCTGTTCTACAAATTATTTCACAATCGACAATTTCCTCGCATTTCTCATTTATCCACTGTTTTCTGGCTTTATCTGTTTCCATACTTAAAGCATTATTTAACTCCTTGTACTTTCTTTGGCCTTCTTCAGTGTTTATGTTCTTCCACCTTCTCCTTTCTTCCATTTTTTGCAGCATGGTTGTTGTGACCCAGGGTTTTTTTCTTTCACCCGTTATCTTTCCTACCTTCTTTTCCATTACATCTTTAATTTCGCCATGGATGTATCTCCACTCCTCATCTACATTCTTCCTATTTTCTTCAGCTCTCTCCCCCATCCTTTCCTCCAGCTCAGTCATGATAGCCTCCTTGTTCTTAAAGAGTTCCTCTAAGTTCCATTTCTTGTTAACCCTTATATTTCTCTTAACGCTCTTCAGTCTACATTGCGTATTTGCCACCAAAAGGTTGTAGTCGGAATCGATATCTGCCCCTGGTAGTGTTTTCACATTTTTAATGCTATTTCTAAATCTTTCATTGATTATTATATAATCTATCTGGTATCGTCTCTGGTCTCCTGGGCTTCTCCATGTGTAAAGTCTCCGCTGGTGATGCTTAAACCATGTATTAGTTACAATCAATCTATTTCTATTGCAGAATTCCACAAGTTTATCCCCTCTTTCATTTCTCTTCTCTAGTCCATATTTTTCCACTATGTTTTCTTCCTGTCCCCCTCCGACTACACTGTTCCAGTCTCCCATTGCTATGGTGGTGATCCTTCCTTTTCCCTCCTCCAATATCTCCATAATCTGTTCATACATTTCATCTACTTCGTCGTCACCAGCATTAGTTGTTGGCATATACACTTGAATTATAAGCATTTCCACTGGCTCCATCTGAAGTTTTACGGCTATTAATCTATCATTAACTGTCACTACCTTGCTAATTCTTTCAGCTATCTCTTTTCTCATTATAATCCCCACGCTTTTTCCTTTTTCTCTCCTCCCGAGTAAATAATCTTAAATTCGTCTGAATTTATCTCGCCTTCTCCTTCTCACCGAACTTCACTAAGACCTACTATACCTACATAATTACCCTTTTTAAGTTCTCTAGTTTACCCCCTGAACTCATAGTCCTAACATTCCATGTGCCTATTCTTAATTTCTCACTACTTGCTTTCTTCTTATTAATGTTACAATTCCTCTGTGCATCCCCTAGGGTAGTCCCCACCCGAAGATCCGATTGGGGGACTATTTTACCTCCGGAATATTTTACCCCAGAGAGATCCATAGAGGTATTTGCAGCTTTTCAGCCTATCATGGGAAATATAATGAGGTAGTTTCCTCTTGCTTTCTTCATCGCATTTTCACAAGAGTGATTACCCATCGTTAGCTGTTCAGATCCACATGATCACCACCTACAGAGGTACTGTGCAAGCTGCTGCCCTTGCACAGGAGGATGTAAAACCCCCAAGATTGCTTCTTAGTCTGACTCTTTAAGAGGGAGGCCGAGAGGGTTTGTAGATAGAGGAAATGCTAAACTCCACGTCTCTTTAAAAAGAAAGATGTTGGGTTATTTGGGTCACCTCGAGCGTAATGTACCGTATGCGACATTTTTATACTCATTCACACGTGTGTGTGTGGCGGCGTCGTAACACGTGCTTGCGCGAAAAGGACGTCCCTGCATTTGTCCGGGAGTTAATGTAAAGGACAGTAATCGATGCGGGAAAACAGCTGACGAAGCTTGTTCCTTTTGCGAACTGCGTGAGGCGGCGAAATGAAAAGAAACGGCGTGTTATTGCCGGTTGCAAGTGGGGGAGAACGCGATTTCGCTACCGGAGGAGGAAATAACTGTCGACGTCGCTCAAAATATTTGCATTCATTCTTGAAAGTATTAACGGATATCAAGTTTTCATAAATAATTTCACGCTGAGACGTTAGTTTACGTTTTTGTATCAGTTCTGAAACACCGAGTCCACTTTAACCATACCATCCGCTTAGAAATTTAGTTGTGAAAACATTTCGTTATATACAGTTCTCGTAATAATGGCAGTTGAAAGGATTTTGCAAATGTATTCATGCTGATTACGATGGAAAATATATCAATTATGCATGTGGGAGATATGATGAAAAAAGTCCGTTAAAATTGGATTTGGACAGAAATTCCTTGTCGAATATCGATCTGGCCGAAAAGGAATGAATACTCATCAATGCATGTAGTACAAAATTCGAAGAACTATCTAGCACCCATGACTAAAAATCAAGTCGAAAAACTTTCTTTCTAAAAGCTATAAATAATTTGGGGAATCCCTGATGCGCATTTCGGATATAATGACAAGGCCATTAGGGAGTCATTAGTGGATATTAGATTTTTTTAAAGGACGCATCTTCGAATCGCTGCTTGTAACGTCCACTTTGCAGCCAAACTGCGTGCCTGGTTTTCCAATCCTTTTCAAACCATTATTCGGGGAGACAATGTTTCGATAGAATGACAGAATTATTTTAACTACCAGCGACGGTGATTTGATTTTTTAAATTCTTTAATAAAATTTATTTTTTAGCGAACGATTGCACTTTTAATTCTATTGCGATGAATTTTTATAAATTCTCAACCAAAATACTGAATAAAATTTATATAGGGTTCGCCTTTTAACAAAACGTGAATTTTTATTAAGATTGGTTCCTTTTGTAACAGTTTGCACTTATCGGTCTCTACCGATACGAATCTAACTCACTTGGGAAACTATAGTCATTCTAGCTTTTTGGATTGACCGAAGCCTAACTGTACTTTTTAGTCGGAGAGAAAGAAAGCTTTCGGTTGCCAATATCGTATGCCTTGGAGGCGTCGGCGCGTTATCGGAGGAAGCGGACCATCGAAAGAGCCGACGTCGGCTTCTTTCCTTTTCACATGGCGTCTCTATATTTTAGCGCTTTCGCGCAAGGACGGAAAGAAGGACGTCGCCGTGACGGAAAAGCCGTCCGCCGCCGTGTTTGCACGCCAGCCGCGTTATTTGAGCTTAATTTTTCCCTCCCGTCTCTCCTTTTCTTCCGAGGGAGTTACTTCCTGTGCAAACCAAAAAAAGCCCTTCCCGTATTTAGATCTCTCCTGAAGTAGTTTTGAAACGGAATATCTTGTCTTTGGGCGGCATCAACTGTTCTCAGTTGCTACATCGATGTCCCCTGTCTTTCTCGTATTTATCGATTCCTTTTAATAAGGCAAAGTCAATGGTAGCTTATTTTTAACAAATATTTAAGAATATTTTGGGTGATGATGCTTGATGTTTATTAGAAATTGCACTTTTTCGTTCTTTATAAGAAATTTAAACCTTTTATCTTTAATCTTGACCCACATCGCCCCGGGATGAGCCATTTTCCGATAGACCTTTTTTATGTGGTTTTCATCCTCTTTTTTTATTTTTCGAGGTTTTTTATTGAGCTGAAACATATGGAATATTTTGATGCGATAAGCAATTAACACTAGAACGACCAATGGGACCTTTTCCCCCATTTTTAAGTTCGGATCGCTGCCAAAAACACAAATTTTCGAAACGAGGCGAGTCTTCTTGACTTTTCATGATAGTAATCTAAATTTTGACATTTGAGAAGGAAAAAAAATCCTGTACTTGACCGGGAAGTACCCGGTCAAGTACAGGATTTTTTCTCCTTTTCAATTGTCAAAATTTAATTTCAGATTTATGCGAACATGCATAACATGTCATTTCAACAACTTTGTTTCTTTTTATATTAATCTAGTTACGCACAGAGAAAGTTTCGCTCTCCCCACTGCCTCAGTTGAGATGTGACGTACATTTAAAATGGGTACTGCCGTTATGTGATGAGGTCATGCCAAGGAATCGTTTCCAAGAGATACTCAGATACTTCAGATTCGATGTCAAGTTCACCAGGTCTGAGCGCTTAAAAACTGACAAGTTTGCCATTATTTCAGAAGTTTGGAATAGGTTCATTCAAAATTCTCAGACTTGTTACAGACCCGAAGCTTACATATCAGTAGACGAGCAGCTCTTTCCTACCAAAGCTAGGTGCCGATTCATTCAGTTCATGACTTCCAAGCCCGATAAGTACGGGCAGAAGTTCCGGGTTGCTGTAGACAAAGTAACAAAGTACATATATACTGAATGCATTCCCTATCTTGGCAAAGATGAGCTCCGACCAAATGATCAGCGCCTTTCCCAGTACGTAGTAGTGAATCTGATGGAACCATTCCTGAACAATGGAAGAAATATGACGTGTAACAATTTCTTCACTTCTCTGGCTTTGGCTGATAATCTAAAGGCTAAATCCACTAACTTGGTTGGTACAATAAACCAGATGAGAAGATAAATCCGTTT
Source organism: Tanypteryx hageni (assembly GCA_028673005.1). NCBI lineage: Eukaryota > Metazoa > Arthropoda > Insecta > Odonata > Petaluridae > Tanypteryx > Tanypteryx hageni. Next base: position 4,694,532 of record CM054118.1, on the reverse strand, counting down.
TACTGTGAAAAATTCACCTTAGTACGATATCCAGGTACTGAGAAATGTAGATACCATACTCACGGTTTACCAAGGTAAAGTGAATAAGAATGTCATTATTTTAAGCACTCTACACCCTGAAATGCAACTTTGGACAGAAACCGTGTCCTTTTTCGAAGAAACTAAGTACGGGGTTGACCTAAATCAAATGGCTCGTAAATACTCAGTCAAGGCAGCGTCCCGGAGGTGGCCTGTACACACGTTTTACAATATCCTTCATCTTTCTGCTATAAATGCATGGATATTGTACAAGAATGTTACCAAAATCAAGATTTCTCGGCGAGGCTTCTTTTTGAAATTGGCTGAAGAACTAAGATAAAGATAATGCGGAGAGCAGGGCATCGAACGCGCCCACCCAAATTGCTGACACTCGTGCCTAAGAAGTGGAACCTGCGGATCCCACAACGGAGAGCAATCGACGACGTTGCCAGATTCGAAAAAACTGCAAAGAACGGAAGAGCACGAAGAAATGCTTTGTATGCAGAAAGATGCATCGGAAAGGAAAGAAAGAAATTCTCCGTCTATGTAGATTGCGCGAATGAGTGATTGTGACTGAAAACCCATTATTGTCTCTATAGCATTTTCTTATTCTTAGAAGTGTATTATACCTAATAACCTGTTGATGAATCAACAGAGGAAATGTTTTACAGTTTATTTAGTTTTATTTATCTGTATAAATGATGAAAAAGGAAGTAGATTTTCGTACTTACCAAAACATGAGTGGTTATGAGAAAGGAGCTTAAATTTCTATACTTTAATATACTTGTTCTTTCTTTCACATAGCGACTGTAGCTACCTACCTATTTGGTGATCTCATGGTTTCCAAAGTGTATTTTATGTCGCTTTTAAATGGATAGCACTTAATTTTCTAAAACAGATGTTAAATAAAAAATACAGAATTATCACTATATTACCTCAATAAATCTAATTTTGTATGATAATTTACTTGCAAGAAAAAATAATATATACCTGTATAAACATATGATTCATTCGTTTGCTTCAAAAGAAAAAGCTTCTCGCACTGCAAAACACTAATAATTCAATATGGGAAATTTTTGTCCCATCGGCCGTTCTAGGGCGGTCGTGAGGTCCGGCTGTTCTAGTGTTAAACGACAAATATATATGGTGAAATTGTGAGCGAGCTTTCAGAAAAATGAAGTAGTGATAAGTTTTGCGTCAGATATCCGTATACTCATTCATATCTTTGTTGAAAGACTTTACTACACTCATTCGTATTCCATAATAGGCATTTATGTATAAAAATTGAACAGATGATTACTTATCTTAGGTAACTCCAATAAAGCGTAGGTATTAGCAAACAAATCCCAGAATATTTTTCTTGTTTTGTATTGATAACGGCTCCTCACTTAGCTTGGTCCCGTCCTGTACTGAATCGAAGGCAAATAAATTATCTACATTAATTGTCATTAGGTGATAATTATTATCATAATGCATCCATTGTATATCAGAAGACCTGAGACGATGGCACTTGCTCCGCAGGCGTATAAATTTTATCGGTGCTTAACCGTGGTCGAGTTTCCTAAAGAATGTTCGGTGCATTTTCTGTGTATTAGTCTTATGGAATTTAAGAGATGTTTTCAGCACTAACGGACATTTTCTATAACGGAAAAATTGTTATCCACAGATAAGATACAAATGTAACGTAGCATATATGGTAGACAGGTATATTTCTTTTCTATAACGGAAAAATTGTTATCCACAGATAAGATAAAAATGTAACATAGCATATATGGTAGACATAGGTATATTTCTTTTCACGAAGTGTGATTCGAGCGAATAGTGAAAATTAGCGACATTTTTTGCAGATTATCATCATAAATTTATTCGAATTATCGGAATTTCAACTAATACCTCCGTCTTCGTGTTGTGAGGCGCTTTGGACGTATTCCTATTTCTAGGTTAGTATCCGATACCGAGAAAAATTTAACGTCTCAGCGTGGATTCGAAGCATACAGATCCTAAACTAGGAAAAAAACCTTCCTAAATTAGAGTAGCGCACGGAAAGACTTTCGTAGAAGCGACGTTCACAGGAACCGTTCCAGGAAACGATTCTCTTCATCTTCTTGTTTTATTTATTTTTTCGAGTTCATATCCACCTCAATTTTTCACTATCAGCGTTTTAGGAAAATTACTTTTGGCGGAGAAATTTCCAAAGAAAATAAAAGTCAGGCGATTCGAGAACACGTGTACTCAGCGAGTACGCTGCATTCGTTCGAAGAGATCCGAGGCCGGTTATTTTTGGAAGACTCGCAGCTTGAATTCAGAATTATAACCGCGATCCTGAGCCAAATTGAAAATAAATGAACACTATAAATTTAGATTTGCGGCGGGGGACGATGATATACGAAACTTTCGAAGGAATCGATAAAGGAAAAGGATGGGGAGGAAAAAATTTCCCTAGACTTTTTCTTTTGTTTTTTTTCCAAAAAAATCGGAAGTTCCCCCAAAGTGCTTTCAGATGGCGCCCGAAATAAATAAATAAATTGTATTATCCGAGATAATTCGGGGATCGACTACGTTTCAAAATTTATTTTCCCGAGTTATCTCGGAAATGCCATTTCTTAGCGTATTCATCATTTTCCGGTATATACTCGCATACACCTATGTATACGCGCAGGTTTTCAAATGGAGAAACAAAATAACGCATTTTCCACTCCATTTCAAATAATCAGACATTGGAAGGGTTAATTAAAAAGTAAATCGCGAAAAATGCGCCGGTCAGAAAAGTTGAAGTGCGTCAAAAACCTTTCGCCTAAATAGCTTGCGGTCACGCGAAAGTGACGTAGAGAGGAGCGACAGTAAAGGGATAATACGCGTCGCAAACCATTCTCTACGCAACAGGAAAGGTCCACTTTACCTGGCAGGGCGTCATTGCTCATCGCTATGGAAACGCGCGAAGGGAACATCCATCAGGCGGGAGACGCTCTAAGCAGCGCCTTTGTGAGGATGGCCGGAGAGAGGGAGGGAATGAAGGATAGAAAGAGTAAGGAGAGGAGGAGAGAGGAAGAAAAAGGGTGGTGAGATGGGAGAAAGTGAAGGGAGGGAAAAGTGGGGGAGCAAAGTGGGAGGAGGGGAAATGGAGAGAAGAAAGGGGAAGGTGAAGAATGTAAAGGGAAGAGGGAAAGTTAAAGGGGTTTAGACAAAGTGAGGCGTTAGAGGTGGGGCAAGCGGATTGAAAAGGGAGGGAGGAATGGTGGGGAGAGTTAGAGGAGGTACAGAGAGAAAGGTGCTGATTGGAGGAATGGGATAGAAAGGAAGGTAGAGTGGGGGGCAGAGTGAAAAGAGAAGGAGCAAGCAGAAAGAAAGAAAAGAAATATTTATTGGCGAGGTTGAAGCTAAATACACCCCCCCTCTTCCACTGAACCATTTGGAATTTGTTTAAATTTAGATCATGTAGATCCACTGATTACAGAGTTTAATTTACACAATAGAAATTGATAAAAGAATTAACAAACAGAAAGATTTTAGATACGTTATTAATAAAAATTGATTCAAAATTTACAATAGTGGTAGAGAGAATATTTACAACAAGGAAAATATAGATGTATGTATAATTACGTATACACACACCCACGTATACGTACCCATATACATATATAGATAAATATTACAGCAGAAATTTATTTTTAAACAAGAAAAATCAGAAAAAATAATTTTAAACTTTTAAATGTAAAATGCTTGCTCACAATTTAAAGTTTTAGTTTAATAAATGAAAGAAGGAAAGAGGGGAGGGGAAAGGGAAAGTGGGAGAACGGAGTAGAAGAGAACGGAAAAGAAAAAGTATGGAGATAAACTGAGAAGATGGAAGTTGAAAGGATAAAAAGGAATGAGAATAAAGGGCTAGAAAAGCGATGGAAAAAGGGTTAGGGTAAGAAAAAAGAAAGTTAGAGGAAATAAGCGAGGGAAGATTCGCAGAACAAAGTACACAAGGTGTTTAAAGAATAGGTACTAGTTAGAAAAATTTATATTACTTCCCAGAAGTCAAGTTTTTACCATGTCTGTCTCTTATATAGACCAACCTATTCTGGAAAACTGGCTTCTTCATGCTATAGGATTCCAGAGATCGGTCAGACGGACAGACAAAACGATTACATAAGCGATTTATTTGAGAAAAAATCGCTAAAAAAGAAGGAACAAAAGGGGAAGATTGTGGAGGAGACAAATGAAAGGGAGGAAGTAGGGGAAAGCGTTGAGAAGGGGGTGGGTGGGAGTGGGAGGAATGAAAGGATGGAGTATGAGAAATGGATGTAAAGGAGGAGTGTCATTGTGTGAGAGTTGGAGGTGGAGATAGGGAGTGGGGAGGAGTGGGGGAGGTTGGAGGGGAGACGGTAGCCAGGAAGATAAATCAAAAGTCTCTCTCTCCTGTCCCTCTTCCTGCTTCCACACTTAATTCTGGCACTCACCGAGTTTTTTTCCGCATTCTTTTCTTTTTAGTCTAACACGGATCAATCCCGACGCGAAATCGTCTCGCCGAGTGTTTCCCATCGCTCATTCCAAAATACGCCGAATTATGGCAATGATGATGATCCGTTGTGTTATTCTTTGTTTCTCGTCCAGGAACAAGAATCGAAGAAATTCTTTAGCGTGTTTCTTTATTTTTTCTTCTGATTCCGAATACTTTCGATCAATGGGGTGTCAATTCCGTCGGTGCGATTTTTTTTACTTTATTTATGACTGTCTGTATAATTTACGATTTATTTATGACTAACGGGAAAAGGTCGTGTCTGTGGGTTTTTTAAATTATTGTTTTTGGGTTATTATATTATCGATAGATTTTTGACTCGCCTCACACCTTATACCCTATTTAAAGTCCCTCTCGTAATATTCACGCGATCATCCGTTTTTAAACTGTTCCTAATACTTCATTCATGGGAATAGAACAGGAATGGGCATACTACGGCCTGTGAGTCGCATTAGGCCTGCAAGAGCATTTTATGTGGCCCGCGAAGACGTTATGAAAACGAATCTCGAGATTTAATACGGATAATTTCCTACTTTTTACTTAAAAGTGCGGCCGGAAATCCTTCCTAATGACGTTATGACTCTAAAAATTATTTATTAGTGACATTAATTAATGAATCCCTCTTAATCTCTCAAATAACTCTTATACGAATTCTAATGCCCATCCCTGGGTTAGAATATCTCCGTGCTAATGATTCAGCATTTTTAGGTGTTTTTTATACCAGCAAAACGATAATAGCGGAACGCTTTATGTACACGTCCGTCCGTCTGTCGTGACTTGTATCTTCTGAACTGCTGGACGGATATTAATTGAATTAAGTATTTGTTACCTTTATTAAAATTTATCGGCGAATTGTGATTATGAACTGAATCCATCAATTAGAACTTCCAATTTATATAATCACTTAAATAAACGTAACTGTACTCGTATCTCGTTAAATGGCATCCGTCAAGCTTCCATTAAATGACATATTTTTCTCTCCCAAGCTTATATGATCTGTGAGGTATATATTTAAAAATTTATTCGAATAGAGGATAACATTTACCACAAAAACGTTCGCGAGGTCATATAAGTACTTATAGATTCGGAGATAAAAATTCAAGAAAATTCTAAGCAAAACATCGCATATTTTGTCTACATCGGTTGATAAGACAATTCTATCGGCAAATAACAATTAAAAATCCAATTTTTCTCTCTCAAGCTCTTATACGATCTGTGAGGTATAGATTACAAAATTTATTCGAATAGTGGACAACATTTATCACAAAAAAGTTCGCGGGATCACATAATTACAACGTATAGTTTCGGAGGTAAAAATTTAAGAAACCCAATTTTTCGATACCACCTTTGAAAGCTCTGTGTATCCCATTTATATAGTATACTTTTCCATCTTGTTATTTTTGCAATAGAGCTCATTGTATATCGACTTGGGCGATGTTACTGGCCAAATCAACAACACAATTTAAGCCAAAAATTCTCTTCTAGTGGTTGGTAACATGTACGAGCGATATTGCATAAAAAATAACGCGGGAAAAATTTGGTTCATTATCCGCGCTAGGCGGTTCTTTAATGGCTGTATCGGTCGAATCATGTCGCATCCCCATATTGTAAGATATGTTTGCTACGTCCTTTTTTTTAGAGTTGCTTATTCCATTACTTCAACGGAGATACTTTCCGTTTTAAAAATAATTATATGTTTTAATATAACTTAGTTTTCGTGTCACTTTTGAACGTCTGAAAAAATAATCATCATGTTGAATAGAGGGTGATTTTCTTAATCGCTTCGAGCGCTCTCCTTTCGCGCATCTCTCTTTCTCTGAAAGAGCGAGAGGCAGAGAGATAGAGGTACTTCAATCCGTGCTTAAGGACTCGAGCGGGATGATGATACAAAATAGAAATTTGGAATAGAGCCCATCTTTTCGAGATAGCTGGCGAAGGAGGAGGATTCCTCTCTTTCCCTCTCTATCTTTTTCTTCCCATCCTCCCTCCATACGAATCCCTAACGACCCTAACCAGCCGAAGGGGGGAAAAGGTATAAAATCTCGGAGAAATTAGCGACGGTACTTAGCTAAATTGGTCAAAAGGAAACTCGCATCTAAAGTAAAAACTCTCTGTCTCTCTTTCCAGGGTAAAAATCTGGTTATTAATTTTTCCATAATTTTGTCTTGCGTGCTTGGCTGGTCGTGCAGTAATGTTGTTTTCTTCGCGCGACTGTTTAATTTGTTTGAGGTTTAATATTCGTAGGATTTAAAAAAATATCTGTGGACGTTTAATATATTAATTTTTATGGCCTATTTATTAATCGTGTGTTTAAAGTTTTAAGGTATTTTTTCACCTGTCTGCTAAAATCTTAGCATAAAACTGGTGGGGCTCAAAAGATATACCAAGAAGTGTCCTGCGGTTACGCACTCGAGTCGGTTTTATTCGAATGGAGCAATTATATTTTACAATCGTTTCTTCCGATAAATTTTTAACGGTGCGTTAAAGGTACGAAGAAGGAAAAAACGTGTTAGTAAATTATACTGTCCTGTAATCGATCTTTGCAATCAGGAAGTAAAAGGGAAAATATTAAAGAATTTTATCGATAGGAAATTCCAATTGTATAATTAAAATTCAGCGCATGCGAATATTATCGTCGAGGAAAATTCGATCGTGAAGATATATAAAAAATGCAACGTTATTTGGACTTGAGAGTTTAGACCTTAACGCTTTCTCGTCGACCTATTTTTTATACACGAAGGTATGCACCTACGAAAAAATAGAATGGTAATGCAGAAAAGAAACATTATACGAGAAAAAGGTAAACGGGAAAATGGGGAGAGAAAGGGCGGGAGACTTCTGGACCGAAGATGAAATTTGGTTCGTATTTCACTCCGGGGGAATTAGGGAAAGGAAAACAAGACGTTTTCACATTCGGTCGGGAGGGAAGGGGAGAGTTAAGGGCGCCACTCGGTGCGTGAATTTTCCTCCCGAGGGAGGTTGAGGTGGGAGGAGAAGGGGATTCAGGCGTCGGACGGAGCCGTGACGGTGGCGCCGATAAGACAGGAGCGGTTTAAAAATAATTGCGAAAAATAAAACAGTCGCGAAAGGAGGGGAAGAAATGGAAAGGTTTTGGGAGGGAAGGAAAAAAACGGATACTTTTCGTTTTTCTCTTCTGTATTTTTTTCGCAACGGCAGTAAAGGGGAGATAGAAAGGGTGCCCGGAAAGAAAGCGAAAGAGAGAAAGCAAAAGAGAAAGGAAGTGGGGGGCATGGGGCAGAGAGAGGAAGAATATTCGGTGAGGCGAAATGCAAAGACTGCCACCAAATGAATGGAATTGGTTTCGGAAGACACAGACATCCATGCCGTCCGTATATAAACGAAGCGTCTTATTTTTTTTATAAATACTTTAAGAGCAGTTTTTGTCTTATTTTTCATCTTATTATTCTTCGAATCGGCGCTTCCTTAAGGCGCCGCCTTGTCGGTGTCTCTAAGGTCGAGTAAAGGTCGAGAATCTATAGATAGGTTGCGGAGATTACTCCTTTGGACCAATTAAATCGAATTTTCTCCGGAGGTTAATGCATTAAAATCGTTTTTTTCTTTTGCGATGCATTATGACTCTTTATTTTGTTAGAGTGCCGAGTCGGTTGGAATGTAAAAAGGGTGCGAGATGTAAAGTTATGAATGTAAGCTGTATATTATGGGAATTGGAAGAAACAAAATTATTTAAAGTTTAAGGTAAATATACATTGAAGAAAATAGGAAAATATTAATAATCATATAAAAATTCTGAGGCGTCAAAAAGGTTGCATTATTTTGAACCATTATAGTGAAAAAACAGTCATTCCTCTCCTCCCTTTTCAAAGTTGAACATGTTAAATCGTTACATCACCATCCATTTTAATATTTAATCTTGGACTATCACTTCAAATGTTTTTCTTTTTTTAGAAACTCAACCTTCGTTTGCGCTAATAAAAAACTAATTTTATCATAAATATTCAAAATGTTAATTTTTATGTAGATTAAAAGTTATCGAAGTTTGGGATATTATACACATGTAAAATAAATAGTGATCAAAGTTAGCACTGTAGAAGGACGATGTATTAAGATTTGTATGTATACATTTTTTCATTTTGACTTTTCAGTGGGCGCCTGGAGGAATTCTGTTTGATATCGGCTCACCGGTAAAACGGGAACTTCTGAAGGTAAGGGATTTTCTTCTGTCTATCCCTAATACGCTTACTTTATTTAAAATTATTGTTTATTTTCTGAATCCTTTACCTTCAACCTACATACGTAGGATACACTAAGAATGACGCTGCCCTGTAATTAAGAATAAGATTTAATTTAATTCAAATGGCGGAACATACTGTAAAAATAGATTCTGCCTAATTTAAGAAACGGTAATGTCTCTCTTGGTCAACTGGGTCCTAATCCAGTGTCGGGGCAAACTGAATATTGAGACGGTCTATTTTTGTTTGAGTTCGGTTTTGCTTGAAGTAGGGATCAAAAACGTCTCTAATAGTGATCAAAGTCCAATGGAAGAAAACTATTGCTTGTTATTCCCTTTTTGTATTATTAACCTTAGTAAAGGGATATATAGAGGACTAGCTGAAACGCCGAGCTTCGCTCGGGAAAGTTTTCTTTTAAGTAGCAAACGATTTTTATTATTTTTATTGATATATATATATATTGATGTCATATTACAATAAAACTAATACAATAAATTCTGAAATTTATTTACTTTCGCTGTTGGGTACCCCAAGTTTACCAAACGTTCCCCATTCCTTAATTACGCAAGCGATGTTTACATTAACATTTAGTATTTTATGTATTGTATTATAAATTTGTATCATTATACCTAGACCAAGTTCTTCCTTTGGTCCATAGGATGGCCCATAAAACTTTTGAATTCCATAGCTCCAACGGTGTAAAAACGTATAAAGAACATACATACATATATACACACACATACACACACTAAAATATTTATAAGAATATATACAAAGTAGTACTAATATTGCTCTTTTGAATCTTGCTGTGGGGATGGGCTTTTAAAATGCCAGTGTAATACATTGGTCTTATGGGAGTTTTTGACTAAAAATAATTAAATAAATCGAGAAATTTCTCATGATAAAAAGCACTTCCGTACTTCTTCCATGCAACTGCTGGGAAAACTCTGTTACTCTAACAAAATTATGAAAGATTTATGAAAACCAAATGCGCATTTCGGATACAAAGCAGCCGTCATCAGTGGTGATTCAACGACAGTTGGTTCTAAAATTAATGTCAGTGACATACCGCTGATGACTGCTGCTTAGTGGGCGCAATGCGTATCTGGTTTTCCCAACCTTTTTATGGCTGTCGTAAAAACGTTGTTTTCGATTTGCTCTCAACCATAAGCCGAGTTATAGAATTATTTCTTCGGTATAACTGTTTTATTAATCGAAAAAGTTGAGGAGTAATTATTCATGAAGTTATTAATGAGAAAAATTAACTATCGGCTAATATATGAATCATTGTGATTAGTATGAGTTAGGTAACAGATCCATTTTTTTAAAACTAACCTGATTACGGATTAATTTGATCATTTTAAAATTAATTTTAATTTTTAGTATGTCACTTTTTTAACATTCTTGAAACGACTTTTTGGCATAACATCGAAAAATTGTGAGCTTAATGAATCTTCTCACATGAAAACCTTTAAATTATCTGGAGTTCAGATAAAATGTAATTAGTCGAATTCCACCTAAATCTCGTAATTCGCATTCACTCAAATGAAATAATTTTACGTTTACTTTCGAAGAAAATCAACTTAATCTAAATCAGAGCTCTCCAATTATTTTACTCAAAGTGCTACACGAGGCTGTTATTGACGAGCCGCATACTACCTTTCAAAGTTTTGAGAATTTTTTTACTTCTAAATGTGTCATACGCCTATGTTAAAAGTATATTGCATCCATATAATCGAAGAATATCGTTTAGATTTCACAAATGATATTTAACGACAACTCCTGATGGAAAATATACAAATTCGTGTGTCTTAAAGACGCGGGTGAGTCGGGCCGGACGAAATCATTGCGCGGGCCAGATTTAGCCGGTGCGCCGTAGTTAGGAACCTCTGATCTAAAGCAATGAGGAGAAAAATCGTAGTTTTCTTGTTGTACACACATGTTAACAATTTACCTCCAGCGATTTACAAATCGCGGCCTCCACTCAATGAAAAATTTCTGCCTGCACATGTTTCTTCATTTTTGCTTATCGTAGACTGATCAGCCCTGAATTTACTCTCCCTCATCCTCTCCATCTTTTCCCCGTGCCGATACATCTTTCCCAAATGTGAAACAAAACAGGTCTATTTTCCCCATCCCCTTTCACCCCCATTCCTCCGCTTCTCTTTCCCGTTCAGTTAAAAGAGGAATGAATTATCACTTCCCACGGTGCAGAGAGAATGAGAGAACGGAAAAAAATCGTTCGTGTTGGAGAAGAAATCGGTCGTGGGGACGTCGGTGGGGAGGGGCGGGAGAGCATGAGAATTTCGCGCCGCGGGGTATCATGGGAAGGAGAAGCCCGCGGTCCAAACGACCGGGGCATTCCGACTCTGCCGTCGGGTCTCATTGTCAGTGTCGGAATGAAAAAAATTATTGGGAGCGACAGAACGGGGGTCGGTTTGGAAGGAGGCGGAAAGTCTGAAACGGGTCACGGAAACAAGATGGCGGGAATGCGCCGGTCCAAGGAAAAACACAAACGAGAGATCGTGGCGATCGTTGGGAGGAAGAGGAAGGGAAGGAGAAATGGCAATTTGGGGTTGTGACGCCGTTTGTTGTTCTCGAGGGATTCATTTCCTAGTTTGCGACAGCTCATGGAATAAATCAGCGTTATGGAGTGCACGAGTTATCGCCATGTTGACAAGCATAACCGTTTGATCTTGTTGAAAGGAATTTGAAGAAACATTTTGCCATGTTTCTCGATAATTTCCATGCAAGTTCAGTGGGGCTCATAATTTCGTCTTGATTTTTTATGAAAGTTGTGTAAAAATAATATGTACAACGAAAAGTTGATAAATTTAGGTTGTAATACAGTCAAGTGTTTTTATATTTGTAAAGCACTATATTTAAGGTTTAGTAACCCGCCTTTTTTAATAAATTGCATGTTAAAGGAAATTTGGATCAGTCTATTGCATAAATTACGTCAATTGTGTATGAATTTGCCTTACTGATGCGAAAACCATATCAAAATTTACTTAGGAGTGTACATGATTTTAAATGAAAAAATCATTAAGATTGGAGATTTTGCGATAAATAAGATTAATCCCACTTAAACCGTGAGGAAATAGAGGTGAGTGAGTGAGCAATTCGTATTTGCGCAAAGAAAGCGTTTTCTAATCAGAGGCACTCGAGAAGAAATCGCCTTTTAAAAAATGTGAAACGATATGAATCTCGTAGTCGTCGAGTATAGGTTTGGGGCATGCGCCGTCGTTACACGAGCCTTTTACTAAGCCAGCAGCTTACAGAAAATCATCAACATCTGTGGTGTTGACATTCGCAAGGGTTTCTGCTCACATCGCTTTGACATTCGCAGACTAGAAGCATCACGTTTCGCGGATTTAACCAACGGCTTCATGCGTGAGTTACTAAGGGGAATACGTTAACAATGGAGTTGTAACATTCGCGGATTTTACATTAGCGGTGATTTCCGAGGGCCTTCTGTACTTTAGCGATGTTTTATTTTCAGGTACAACGACTCTAGAGTCGATTACGCCACAATTAAGCCTCTATTAGGTTTCAACGAACCAAATTCAAGAATGTTCGAATGTTATGCACCAGGTAATGCACGCAATTCCATTCACTAGAGATGATAAATACACACTAACAGTCGTTTCCTTCACGTAATTTTTGCCCGATTTCGGACGCTAAAATAACAAAGATATCCCGCGTGGACATAAATCAGTCCCGATCGCGCTTTCAATCACAGAAACGCGTGGCGCGATTATTCATCCGAAAAACCGTGCGTGCGTGCGTGAAGTCGTCGTAAATCAAATTTAGGACGACCGGACACCCCCTGGTCGAGAGTTCCGCTTCCCCTTTTTCGCAGGTAGCAGGAAGGACGTGAGCAATATCATTTTTTTTAATTGACCGTGTTTGAGGGTATTTGCGACTTCACAGCTTCTGATAAATGATGACGTCAGGTATTTGTCTGATTGGAAGGGTTCCTCTCTCTGTCTCTCTTTCTCTCACTCTCTCACTCCCGGGTTTTTATTGCCTCTTTTATTTCGAATGGTTTTATTGCCCTTGTTTTTCCTCGTTCTTCCTGTGCTACTAGAAGGCAAACGGGATATTTAACAAATCTTTCGCCATAGTCAAGTGTACCGATCCGCCCGAAAGCAAAAAAATAAGAAATATGTTGTCTCAAAAAGAAGTTATCCTGGTGAACATTTTAGTACGTTTTTGCAGGGATATTTCTCATGCACATAGTTGTTTTAATGTGCTCGGAAACGTGTCTGGGCACACATAATATATAATTTTTTAATCCTTACGTCTTCTTAATTTGCATAATTCGGTCGCTTTGAAAAAATTTCGGAGGCGGTGATAGTTGCCTAGCGAGTTTTTAAGTTTGCCCGATTGCTACGATTTATGCGCTGACGATCACAATAAAAACACCAGTGTCTCGTCTGACTTGTAGCAGCGCCTTTCCGGATCACGTAAAAACGGAATTTATTCACTAATTTGCGCTGAGTCGGCGAGCAATTTTTGTCCAAATCGCCTTCCGTTCGTCTTTTATTATATTTTTATTTATTTTTCTTTTAATTTAGAAGGGCGCCCGGTCCGATTTTGTATATTATGGCAATTTGGTCGCCTATTCCACTTTTTAGCGTCGTCGTATCGAACGCTCGATCGTAAATTATTTCGCTTCGCCGTCCCTCACATTTTTCACGGCTAGTTTTGATTTTTTTTATTCTCTTTCGATTAGCTATACCGACTTAATAATTCAGCGCAAACGTATTTATAAAAGTGCATAATTTAATCTCGTTTTAAAATTCACGGCGGCCGTAACGTTACGCTTTGAATGATTAATCGCGCAAAACAAAAATTAATCACGCGTGCGTGATATTTGTAAACGAGGCAGTTTTGGGAGAATTAATAAGTAAATAAATAAACATTTTGCCGTGTCGTCGATAAAAATGTCAAAATTCCGTCTCGACGAAAAATAAATAGAGGGCAGCTGCGTCGCCCAACAATCGCAAAGCAAACTTCCCTCTAATTTGTCAATCATACTGACTAATTGTATAATTTTCGTTCGTGCGTGAAACACATTTATTTAACGTTTACTCGGTCAATACACATTGCGAAAACATGCGGGAAAATATATTTTGGAATCTTAGGATTGTTAGGAGATTGCGCGAATCAGGTATTTGATTTACAATTCCTTTAAAATAATGAACTAGTTTCGGTTATAGAACTCTGCATATTCCATTTTCGTCTCACAAATGGTCATTTTACTATAAATATGAAAGAGGTAAAATCAGTGCAAACGTCTTTTGCTAAAAGATAGTGTTTCACAAGTCGGAAAAATATTATCCTATACAAACTTCATAAAATTAATGTGGAGTTGAATGAAGTCTATCAAAAAGTCAAATTCGTATTCATTCGTTACAGAAATATACAGAATAAAAATATATATTTACCTAAAATGAAAATCTCATAATTTAAGTAATACAAAACACTTTTTTGGTTTTGTTGGAGATATTTAATTCAAAATATTTTAATTTTTAAGCAGTTAACCGCAAAATGTTCCGAATATTAAACGTTCTCAGTAATAAGGATGAGCTGATTTTTTTCTGTCTTCGCGAACATTTTCAGCTTATTTAAAACGCACGAAAAGTATTTGAAATTTTATAAAACCAGTACAAATCAAAATTGTGAATATCAGCATAGAATATATCAGTACGTATGGACACTTTATTTACTATCTAATATACTTCAGTGGCATATATAAAATGGAAATATAGGTACGCTGAAAAACACAGGTTATATGCAGGAACAGGAAATAAAGGGAAATAGGTAATATAATTCACCCAGGCCCTTCCTTAACTGAGAAAAATCTTTAGATAAAAACAACATAGAAGGTAAACGGAAAAAGCCGAGAGAGCGCACAGGTCGGGACGTGTAAAGCAAAACTAAATAAGCTTGATTGAGTTAATGTGGATTAGAATACATATTGGTGTTCTTTGAATTTCCGTCTGGTTACTGGAAATACGACCATAATCTCAGAATTAGGTAGAGTGGAGGACGTCAGTCTTATATTATGATCCGCGGTACCGAGTACAAATCAAAGCTAGTGAAATACAAGCACAGAAATGTTTTTTGAGTGAATCTCCCACTAAGGTCGTGAACCAAGGATAGATATTTAGTAAACGGATGGTTCATGGTTTTGCACAAGAGAAATATATGTGGGATTAGATCCCATGTGTCAAGACCAAACGTGACAATTGTGTGAGTGAAGATGTGACAATATCATTTCTTTCACAGTTAATGGAGGATTTTACGCATGGATATTTTTATGGTATGATATTACCGTAAAGTGGTTTATTAATACGTAAAGTTATATGACTCTGGGTGATGCCGAAGCCTGAGAGGACGCATGTTTCTTTAGACTTTTAAAGTTGTGCAACCTCGTGAATTATTCGATGCAAATTCCATCCATTCGTCTTTTGTAGATAGAGGACTTTTAATCAATAGTAGTATGTTAAAAGCTACAAACAAAATTGCTGGATGAATTTAAAAGAAGTTTACATTGAATCGGTTTAATCAGTCACGTTATCATTTATCAACATCCTCGAAAAAATAACCTCATTAAAAACAATATGTCCCGACGAGTCCTTTATTCTAGGAAACATGCAACCAAGTTACCACCTTGTGAATCATATATGAAGTAATAGGTTTGAAAATGCCACTCGCAGTTGAGCGGCTTGAAAAAAAACATTCGCGTACTCGTTCAGGTACCTCAAAGCGTTAAAGCGTCCTCGTCTTTACAGTGGGTTTATAAGTAAAAAAACATATATTTGCATAACAACCTTGAGAAGTAGCAGTAGTAAAGACGCCACCTTGAATATTTATTATTTCGCCGGGATTACGACAGTATCGAGAAAGAGAGAAAGGGAGAGAGATACTGAGAGAGAAAGAGTTACTGGGAGAAAGAGAGGCAAGGGGTAGTGTGGTAGTGGGAGGAGAGAGATATGGAGTGGAGGGAAAAAGGCAGATCGAGATATGTGGAGAGGAGGGAAAGCAGTGAGGAGGTGTAAAGGAGATGGAGGGAGAAAGGCGAGAGAAGCATAGAGATTGGAGAGAGGCGGAGAGAGATGATGGAGACAAAGAGAGAGAAAGAAAGATGGAAAAGGTAGCATGAGAGAATGGAAAGAGACAAGGAGAGAGATGTAAGTGGAGAGAGATGTGATACGGAGAAAGAGGTGGAGGAGAGAGGGCGAAAATTTAATGTGAGATAAAGGAGTAGAGAAAATAAGGAGTGGATGGGGGAGATGGAGAGAGAGAGAATGAGAGGAAGATGGTGAAAGAGATTGATAGAAAATTTAGTTTTAGATGAAAGAAAAGAGAAAGTAAGGAATGGAGTGAGAAATGTAGATGGAGTGCAAGTATAAAGGGTGGAAGTATTTGATAAGAAAAGAGAAGAGGGAGAGAGATATGGAAGCGGAGAAAGATATAGGGAGAGGTTCCAAGGGGTAAAATAGTTCAGTGGAGAAAGAGGGCATGGGTGAAGAGTGAAAGTGCGGTTGAAAGAAAAAACGTGTTGGAGAAAAGAAGCAAGAGGAGATAGAGAGGAAGAGAAAGGAATAGAGGGTACATAGTAGGGGAGAGTGGATAGTGAGAAAGCGAGGAGGGATAGACAGGTGCAGGGAAAAGGGTAGGAGAATTAGGAAGGAGAGAGTTGGAGGAAGATTGAGGGGGAAAACCGATTGCCGACTTAATCCGTTTTCTTGGCCCGTGCTTGATTTGCCGACTGGAAGCAAGTCCTCTTCGGGTGAAAATCAGTTAATGTGACGAAAGTGTTCGCTATGCGAGCCTTGTTTACAGGAGCTCCCGTGTGGAAGCCTCGCAAGTCAACAATCCTTTCATTCCATGGGTCGCTCGGTTCAAAGGATTTCATCTTAAACACATCGCGCCTCTAGGGGTTTTAAGTAAAAAACGAGCAGAGTATTAAATTAATTCGTCATCTGATAAAGCAGAACTTTTGAATCTTGAAAAATATGTGCCAATTAAAAAAATAAAATAATTCTTGATCATTGGCTTTATTCGTGGAGATGGGAGTAAATTATCGTAATTTCTTTGTGTCAGGTTCTTGATGCATTAATGGACAATATATGAACAACACCCGCATTCAGAAACGAGAGAATTAATCTGCCACGATAGTTCAGTGGTAGAAAATCCGCCCGGCAAGTGGAAGACCTGATTTCGATTCTCGGTCGTATCAGCATTTTTTTTCTCGTTTCAAAATTATTCCTAACTATATTTATGTATAAGTATGAATAAATGCACATATGTTATTTGTACAACTTCACAAGGTTTTTATTCGAGCTGCGATAAAAAACTGATAGGGTTTTTCGTATTTTTTCAGTCTTTAAGTTCATTTCAGGAACTTACTATAGCACATCACTCACAAAGATCTCCTAATTACTCAGATAATGTCGTCATTTACAGGGGAATTAAGATTGGAATAATAATATCTAAGTTTAAAAAAATAATTTTACATTTTTAGGAAGATTTTTGAGGAGGCATCATTCACTAGCCCCTATACATACATGAATACTTGCTCCTTTTTCGTTCGCTTAATTTTATCTTAAAATCATGGAAATGCGTTTAATTAATTGTTATAGGCATAACATATCCTAGTAGAATTGTTTCACAACTCCATGAATTATGTATGCCTCTAATTTCACAATCTGAACTAGCTATCCTAATTACAAATATCACGTTCATGTTTTGAAAATTCCTATTAATCACTCTTCATTGTAGTTCAGAGGTAAGAACGAGAATATAGAGATGTTTTCTGTGATGTTAATTTCAAGGGTGAACATACAATGTGGCGATCAATATCTTACACATTATTTTATTGGCTCTTGTCCAGTTCGCATGAGCGTCTAAAATCAGCAAGGCTAAAAACACCCTGTTACGCATCGATCCGGTTTTGAAAGCCAGATATCTTACTACCGATATGCATTTCACCAAAATGTACAAATTTAAATTGGGCGTTGGATTGGCTTTAGTCTGTGCTGGCCCCAGTACTTCTCCAGACTTTATTGTTTCGAAGAGAAATGAATCGGTAAATCTCTTCTCCTTCGGAAGTTACGTCAAACAATTTATAAAAGACTAAAGCCGGCGCCAGGATGCTCTCGTCACTGCAAAAGCGTGTGTATGTGAGTGCGATTGTGTGTTTGCACTCGCGTCTTTTTTTTGTTTCTTTGAAAGTGCATGTGGTTGCGTTTGTGTTTTTGTGAGGGACTGTGCACGCGTGTGGGGAAATGTGTGAGAATACATGTGTGTGTGTGTGCATGCTCACTGAGATTCTCAATCCTTGACACTTTTGAGCCTACTCTGTCCTCTCAAACAATTAATTATCTAACGCAGATTATGATTTGTATTAGATAAATGATAAAAGCAAAATGACCTACCGTAATTATTTTTTCATAACTGCGTTAATATTTTGACGAATTTGGGCTGATAAAATTTTCTGTCCTGATTTTTAACGCTCTCGTCTTACAGATTTAAATAACCTAAATTATGCGTATTTTGATAGATTCAAGTTGAATAATAGAATATACGTAAAAACTAATAATAATAATTTTATTTGCCCGTAGATCATAATACCAAATGATGCATAATATAAGGCACGTCATTTCATATGCATATAGCAATAAAATATTCATAAAAGGATTACAATGAAGATGGAAGAGATGAACATTCAAATTTTCAGGGTAACAGTAGTACAAATAAAAAAAACATTAGAACAAGGGTACAGCTATAAAAGCAGTCCTATGTAACAAAAAAACGCAAGTATCGTCAGTACTGCATAAACTTACTCACAAAATAAAAACATTTATCAATTAAGAAGTTGAATACAGCCCTCTTAAACTGTGCATGGCCCTTCATATCCTTAATACATGCTGGCAATTTGTTGTATATTTTAACTCTCATAGATCTATAGCTCTCAGTACACATTTTCAGCCGGAAGTATTGAACATGTATATTATCACTAACTCTAGTATTATGATTGTGAATCGTACTATTTTTTGAAACATTGATAAATTGGTATTAACATCCAAAACAACTTTGAAAATATATACACAGGGCAGTCAAAATATTCAGCATCCTGAAAAGTGGTTTGCAATGTGCTTTAAAGGGAGCATTACATAAAGAACGTATTATCCTTTTTTGTAGCCTATAAATAATAATTAAATGTGAAGATGAACCCCAGAGTACAATACCATAGTTGATATGAGATTGAAAATGTGCAAAGTAAAGCATTTTTAAGACTTCAACACTAACAGTATGCCTCAGCACAGAGAAAAGATAAAAATTTTTAGTTAATTCATTACATAAGTGCTCAATATGAGCATTCCACTTAAGTTGGGGATAAAGAATAACACCCAAAAACTTAATTTCATCAGTAAATTCTAATGAATAATTATTGGTTAAGACAATGGAATCTAATTTTTTCATGGCAGGTGAGAAATACATAATTGCAGTCTTCTGACAGTTTAAAACCTGTTTATTCATTGTGCACCACATCTGCATTTTATGCACAATATTTAAGCTAGCATCTACCAGAAAGTTTATGTCAGGGTTACTAAAAATTACACTAACATCATCTGCATACATAATGGGTCTACTGTGATCACTGACAACAACAAACTGGACCAACAATAGACCCTTGAGGGACACCAGATAGGATATTACCCAGATTGGACTTTACATTTGTATTACCTTTATTTAATTCAAGAATTTGTTTTCTCTTTAATATACGATGATAGATATTTTTTCTGAGCATTGATGTTGGTACTTTGACTTTTAGCAAAGGAATTATCTACTCCCATTTATTCAGACATTTTCCCCAAATTTCGTAGAAAATATGATAGTTGTTTTGATTTGAGCTAGGAAAAAATTGGTCACTTCAGATATACATAGGTTGCCCTTATAACCATTGGGTTGGATACAACACTGCACACTAAGTAACCTTTCACAGTCTCATTTTAACGATCGTCAACTTTTATAGAACTAACGATCGATGGATTTCCAGGTCTTTGGCCACTTTCTATGCGAACTGCGGATATGCCTAGTTTATTCGTGATTAAATCATCTAGCCATGAATTGGTCGAAAAACCGAAGGAGCACTTTGGCTACATACTAAAAATGCTCGGCGAGCTGTGGAAGACTGTTCGACATCAGAAATGACCATTTAATTTTCCTTATCGTTTCATGTGTAAATGGCTTTATTTGATTATCGATTGGATTCCGACCAATAAGATGGACTCGATTATTCATTTTTGGAATTTACCCAACTGGTTTGTAACTGTGGAAGGTTTAAACTGAAACCGCGAGAAATAAAGAGAGAGAAAGGAGGACGGAGATAAATACAATCTCTCGATCAAGAAGGAGGGAATTGGTCGCTGTAGCCTAGGTGATCGCGTAACAACGGATGTTTCTCAGGACTATTGGGAAAGAGAGATTCGCTCTCACGGAATTTGGAAAGTCCCAAGGCGCATACGGTATTACATCCACGGACACCTAATAATGCCCGGAAACACAGTCGATTGGCGAGTGAAAGGGATTGCAATGGAGCAAATTGTTCCGTAAGATTTTCACTGTTATGGGTGGGTCTCTTTTTGTGATCACTGATATTGAACGGGTGGATTCAGTTAAGCTATCGACCACAACGAATAGAGGCGGGATAAGAAGAAAATTGCTCACTAAACCCTTGTCCGATGCAAGTTTCCTCAACATAGAATTCATCACACGTGGTTAAGTAAATGGGACACATATTCGCCTAAAATGCATAGAATTCATTTATAAGCGGTGCTGATCCGGTCGCGCGCCTAATTTTATGTATGATTTGGGCTTAAGGACTTGAGAGGGCTTGATGTTAAACGCTTCTTTTAAGATCACTATTAATCGACTGAGTCATTGAGGTCCCATCCACCCTTCTTATTTAGAGTCTTCTGGAACTCGAAATTTAGAGAAACGTTGAAATTCTAGTGAAACTAAAAAGAAATAAACATCGATGGCGCAATGTTTCTGTGGTAGACGTGATAATTACCAATTACTCTCTGAATTATAGCGTTTGCGCAGCGAGCAGAAAATATATTCCAGCAGCTTAGCGCCATCTTTCATATTTACGTCAGAAATTTTGACGGATCGTTTCTTACCTCTTTTTTAATCTTCTTAAAAGAGATCGATGGAATGAGACGAATCAAATCTCGGACCGCGCGTGCGTGCGTGCGTGCGTGCGCGTGAGCGGAAAAGTGAAAGCGAAGCCATCAATCAAACCGTCGTCTCAGGGGGAAAAAAAACATTAACGACCTCGAAAAAAAATGTTTCGGCTTATAATCCGTTCCAATCGACTCACGGAGACACGTTAAAAACGCGATCCCTTTGACCGCCTTCGGAAAGGCTTCGACTCTTTAAGAATTCTACGTAGAACGGATAAATATAACCGAGTAAACAAAAAAACGCTCTCCCCGTGAGAAGCGGAGTTTGGAGAGATAAAAGGGCAGAAGCATCTCGGTACGTCGAGGATACTTAATTACGAGTCATTTGCATCTGGAGGAGGAAGAAAAAAGGGAAAAGTTGAGGACGCCGAGACGATACGGCAGGAGTTGTTTTTTCGAACCGTCGCTCGATCTCGCGGATTGCGAGAATTACTCTCCCGCCTTTTTCCCTCGAGGGACGCATAGGGGGAGAAAGATGTTTAGGAGAGAGAAAATGTGGAAGACAGAGATAGGTGAGAGTGGAATACAGAGAGAAGGAAAGATGGAGAGAGACGAGAGGAGAGGGAGAGAGAGAATTTGGAAGGCAGAGAAAAGCGAGAGAAATATATAGACATTGAAAAAGGGAGATAGAGAGATGGAGATGAAGGAAAAGGGATGGAGAGAGGGAGAAAGAGGGAGGAAAAGATAAAGAGAGTGGCAAAGATAGGGAGGAAGGGATAGAGAGAAGGAGAGGGAGGAAGGGAGAGAATGAAAGAGAGAGAGAGCGAATGAGATATATAGGATGAAGGGAAATGGGAAATAGAGTGGGAGAGGAAGGGAGAGAGGGGAAGAGAATGGAAGAGAGGGGAAGAGAATGGAAGAGAGGGAAGTTGAGAGAGGGAGTGATTCCGCCAGAGGTCCGGTCGTCTGTAGCTAATCTGCGAATCGGACACAATCCTCCCTTACCCTCCCTCCCTCCCTTGCCCTCCCTCCCTCCCTTACCCTCCTTCCCTCCCTTACCCTCCCCCTCCCCTCCCTCCCTCCCCCCTCCATTACCCTCCCTCCCTCCCCACTCCCTCTCTTCCATTCCAGTGCCAGGTCGGTCGTCTCAGAACGTCATGAAGAAAGCGAAAGACATAAATTTGCAGCACAAACCTCTTTTAAACTCTTCCCTCACCTCCTTCATGCTCATTCCATTTCGCTCGCCAGAGCTCCTGCATAAATCTCCTCCATTTCCCTCCCAAGACCCTCCTCTCTTTCCCCTTCTCTCTCTCTCTCTTTCCCACTCTCTTATTCCTGTTCTTCTTCATGCACGATTCCCATTCCGAGAGTAAGCAAATCCAAGAATGCGGGTCTTGCAATATAGATCACCTCGGTTTTCCTAGCGACAACGCGTCCACCCCAACCATCTTAACCACTCGCCCTTTCTTTATCTCTCTTTGTACGCCTCTCTTTACTACCCCTCCCTTCCTTTCTATGCCATTTCTCTCTTGACGCTTTTTCTATCCCCTAATTTGATTTTTTTCACCCTTTTGCCAAATTCTTCCATTCCACTTCCTCAAGCCCGCCTATCTTTTCACTCTCTTCCGTAAGAAGGCCTTTTATCACCCTTTGCCTTTCCAATCTCTTTCTCTAGCTGCACTTTTAAATCTCTCGCCTCTCCCTTCCTATCTTTTTATCGCCTCTCTGACTACTTTTCCTCTGTCCATATCTTATTTACTCGCATCGTTTTCTCCATCCGATTTCTCACTCTACGCCCTCACTCTCACCGTTATCATCTCTCTTATCGTTCTCTTTTCACAATCTCTTCGTCCAACTTCTCTCTTCAGACATCATTTCTCTCACTACTCTCTACCTCTTCGTCTGCCATCTTTTTCATTTCCGATTTTATAGTTCTTCATAATACTTTAATTTCTGTTATATTCTTCCATTCGTCCTTCTATTTCACTCTTTTTAAAAACTGTGTAGTTTTCTTCGCCCCTTCGTCCGTTCTCTGCTGTGTATTAACTGAAATTTTCTCAAACCCAAAAAGCGTAGAAAGTTTGTTTTAGGAGTATGGGGTTATTTCTGTCTGCTCTTAGTGCACTTAGTAAAATTGAAATTGGAACCTGAAACATGACGCATAGGAACATGAAATTTAATATCAGTAAAACTCGTGTCGTCTATTTTTCACCGTAGAACTCTTATAGTTTTTATAAACGAGCTGTTTGCAGAAAATTTCAAGTCTTTTCATAGGAGTGTTCAGGCACCCGGCATTCCTCGGCCAAAGAGAAACTGTAATATATATATATGTATATGTATGTATACATATGTATACATATCGATTTTTTAAGGTGCAAGGTTTTTTCTTTTATTCATCAAAATACGTAAATATCAACTAATTTTTTCCACTTTTGCTTTATTCGACGGCAAAAACTATAAAATATCTTATGCTTGCAATTTTTAGATGTTATACATAGGAATTTGTCAGAAGCACGCATTTCTTTTCGACATTTTATCGCTTTTTCGTACTCTTTCCGGGTGTTGCCAAGGCGTCCCGCATTGTTGACTCCGATTGAATTAGCGTCTATTAAGCCTTCGAATAGACGAAAGAATTACGTTATTCGCTTTGCGCTTTTTAAGAAGCATCGAAATTATTGTTGTAGCAGAGTCAAACGTAATAGATTGCAACTTAAGTAATTGCAGATAAGTTTGATTGTATGGTTCACCCGTGTGTATTGCAGGTTGAAAATTTTGGATTTTTTATAAAGTGGTAACCCCCTGAGTGCACTAGTCCTTTTGAGTGTTACATTTGTGCCAAAGTTGAGGAATAAATCCAGGTTAGATTTTTATTTTAGATTTTAGCCCACGTAGCTTAACCATCCTAGCACCTGGAGGAAAAACAACAAATATTGTGTACAAGGAAGTATTATAAAGGAAAGGTGAAGTATGATGACCTATTACTATTTTAGATTATTTTCAGACAGCCTCCTGTATCTGTGTTTTATTTCGTTCTCGGACTTCTTTTTCAGTTATGTTATTTTAACCTTCAACAAAATAAATACTGTGCCGCTTTAATATCCCGAGCGAAGCCGGGTACATCTGCTAGTATATATATATATATATATATATATATATATATATATATATATATATATATGTGTGTGTGTGTGTGTGTGTGTGTGTGTATGTATGTATGTATGTGGTGCGTCTGGGTGAGAGTGTGCAATATAGGAAAATAAGAACATTACGAAATGCGATTATCTCGCTTCAATATAGTGTCTGTGTGCCCATCAATAGTAAGGGCCCGTCGGAGCATTGCACCGACGTTAAATACGTCACCGATTTTATGCTCCTTTTGTATTTCCCTACACTTCTGCTTGTCACGGCCCTTCTCTCCCTCTCTTCACTTCCTCTTTATTCGCTCTCTTTCTCTCGGTATCTTTCCCTTTTACGCCCGCATTTTGCAAACTCATCCACTTTGTTTGACCCTTATTCACTTGCCTCCTCTTACATCCTTTGTCTCTTCGACTCATTTTATTTTGCCCATTATATGTTCTCCTCCACTGCGATCCCCTTTCCCTCGCCGCATCTTAATGTTGAGTTCATCCCTCATGCTAATCTCCTCGTGTTTATCTACCACGCCGCCTTGTTGCGTTCTTCTCTCGCAACCCCTTTCTCTTTCTCTCTATCTCTTTCTCTCTCAGAGTATCTTTTTTCTCTATCGCGCGTTCTCGCTCCTCACTTGTTTTCCGGTATGGCGATTTTCCTATTCCTGTTATTATTGCGAGTTTTCTCATCCTACGTTCGTTTCTACGCTTTATGTTGAGACCGTATCAATTATTTCTTCCTTTATTCTCTTCTCACTTGTTTCTTGTGGCTCTCTTCATTTTCTTTTCTTTCTCGATCTTCTTTAAGTTTTACTTTGGACGTTTATAGAAGCGTGCAGGTATTATTATGATTTGTACATGATTGGTACATTTTAAAAATCCAATCTATTGCATGGACATTTTTCTGTATATATTCCGAAGTTGAAGAAACAAGGAATGAGTGGCAAATGTATATTCTGAGATTTGAGGAATTAATTGACTTAAACACCACATCAACATTTAGAGATTGAACAGTTCGGTGCACTTCGAATTGTTTTGCCTTTTCAGTTCAACCATAGTTTGAGAATAAACACCTTTTTGTTTTATTTATTTATTCAGTAATTCCACACACGGCTTATGCAGCCATTTTACAGTGGGATATGTAAACAGAAACAATAGACGACACATACAACCATGACCAAGGCGGGACTCGAACCCGCGACCCTAGCATTGGGAGCCAGACGCGCTAGCCACCCCTCTGCCGAGGCCGTCAAGATAACATTGTTTTTTTTTCTTTACCCAATCCAAAATCGGCAAAAACTGAATTCTGCTCGATATTCATCAAATATAATTTACTAACGATGCAAATGTCACTGCGAAGCCAATCTCTTTATATTAAACGGTGGAAATTGTACTAAGTCGTGTTGTTTCGGATTTTATTAGAATGCAATTCCACAAAGTTACACTTTCAATGGCGTATTATAAATATTGTTTGATTAACATTCAAGGTAGAATGCCGTCAGTAATTCCCGTTATCCTTTTATCTTTAACTGCGAATGTAACTATAAAACTAATTGCATCCATGTTTTATTTGGGTAATAAATTGACTTGAACGCCTACATAAATAAATAAACGGCTCGATACACTGCGAAATTTTGCCTATATTTCAGTGCAGCCACAAAATCGAAATGTTCCGAGTTCAGATTGAGGGGCCGTTGGTGTTGAGAGATTTAAATCGTTATTTCTTTCTCTCTGCGCCTATTTTTATTAATTTTAAAATAATAATTACAATACTTGCGACGTAATAAAGAGAATGTTTCCAAGGCGGAAACAAGAAATTTTGAGGTACCATCCCATTACGTAAAAAAATTGATTGATATCGCGATTGTTCCAAATGTAGGATTATCACTTCTTTAAGAATTTTCCTTTGAAACATCCCGAAACTTTAAAATATACATACCAACAAATCTCTTAACGGAAGCTTTCTTTTATACATTCACCTTCCACTTACTCCTGCCCCTTTTTCCCTAAAACTTCATCGAAACGATATTTTTCCTTCGCATCAAAACAGAATTTTTCTAGGCGAGATTGGTCCGCGATCACATCGATAAATATCTCTGCGGATTATCTCCGTAAATCTTCCCTTTGGACTCGAGCCAAAACGGGAGGAATAGTTTTCGACAGCATCCTAGAAAACTATGCCGCAGGATCGCCCGTCTTATTTTTTTTTATTCCGGCTCATTGGAGTTCTTTTGTTTTCTGTTTCCCCGCGAATCATCCCGAACCCAATGATGACGATCGCCCGTTAGGTATTTTGGACGAGATGATTAATCTCGTCCGATAGGAGACGCGTAGCACGAACGGGATGCGAACCCCATCACCCCTCTCACGGACTAGAGACCAGCCGGCGCCGCACGCGGCTTGTTTTTTCCATCTGCCGTGCGCATTATTTTCTCCGCGTAGTCTGGCGAGGAGAATCTCCGGAACGATGACATTTTTCCTTCTTCCTTTACTCGGCCCTTTCCCTCTCACTCTCCATTTCGCTGTATCTCTTCCTTTTCCCTCTTTCTCTTCCTTTCTTGCTCCTCTCCCAGTCTTCATCCTCTCTTTTTCTCCATCTTTCTTTCTGCCTCTTCCTTTCCCCCTTACTCCTCTCCCTCTTTCTCTCTCTACACCGCTTTCCCTATATCTTCTCCACTCTCTTCCTCTACATCTCCATTCTCTCTTCCCCTTTATCTCTTTCTACCTCTTTTCTTATCCTTTCCCTCTATCTCTATCTTTTTTATCTATTACCTTCTCTCCCCTTCTTTCTCCCATTCTCTCTCCTTTTTATTCACTCTCCTTTCTCTATCTCTCCCTTCTCTTTTCCCCTTTCTCCCTTCCTCTATCCTCTTTCCCTCTCTTTCCTCCGTTTCTTTCTTCCCCTCTAACTCCTACCATTCCCCATCTCTCTTTATCTTTTCCCCCCTTTTCCATCTTTAATGGGAAAAGGAATTGTTTTGTCTTAATCTTGCTCAAACAAAGATGCATACCTATCTATCTCGTTTTCCTCCATATCCTTCATATCTCTTCTCTATCTCCCTCCAAGTTTCCATCTTTCTCGTCTTTTTCCTCCACTTCTCCCCTTCTCTTTTCCTCTCGTCCCATATCTTTCTCACTCTTTCCCCACCGAACTATTTAATAGGATCGGAAGGGGTTTTTGGGATTTTTTACGACACCGTTTGGAGAGGGAAGTCATTTTTTTCATATCCTTCCCATGCTGTTCTTCCTTATTTTCTTCCATCCCACTTGACCTTGGGCAACGTATAAATTTTTTCGGAGCCTTATGTTTTGTTTGCCTCTTTAACATCCATAAAAAATATACCCAAACTTCGGTTGGGAATATTTTTTATACACCCTTTCCGTCTCCGGACTTTGATGGTGGGTGAGGTTCTTTGAGAGAATATGGCAGAGGGATCTTCGAATTAATGAACGGGAAAATTTTTATCTTATTCTTTTTCGGAGCCGTGGCGTTTTCAAAGTTTACAGGGATGCTTAGAAGAAGGCCGAGTGAGACATTCGAATAAAAAACTTAAGTAGTGGATTGAGAAGTGAGTTTAAGCTTTGACACCAGGTAAACCCTACGGGGTTGTTGTTTCTTTCGTCGGATTTCAGAAAGAGAGGTCGTCGCCGCATTCGCTTCGTTTTTGTTTTTATTTTCGTTCGGGAGGAGCATTATGGAGGATGACGGGATGCTTTAAAGGAAAAAATGCGCGCTTTTTCGTTGGTCTATTTTTTTGTTGGTTGCTTCGTCCGCGCGGTCACGGTCATTTCGGCGGCTCGAAAGAAAATTTTCAAGAGGGTAATTAAGTTGGTCGGAGGGGTTTTAGGGGGGAGGGGTGGAGGGAGGATCTGGGTGACATCAACGCTTTACTGGACTTTCTACTCTTATGTTTTAATGAGGACGTGTGGTGCTCTGATCCGAGGGGAGAGAGAGAGGTTTTGCGCCGCCGGGTAATTGGTGATATTATGTAGGAATTTCGGGCTTCATTAGCTCCGTCCTTCAAAACACAACGGACGAAAACCTTCTATCTATCCTTCTGTCTATCGTCAAAACCGTCATAAATTTATGCTGTCGTAAGAGAGAAGCGGAGCCAGCTAGGAGATCAATTCTTCAGATAGGGTAGAGATAAATCTTTTTTAATGTTTTCGAGGCGGTCTGCAGAGCTGGATATTGCTTTTGTCTATAAGTTTCGCAATTTTATTGACATTATAAATGAATCTCGATGGAAATTGAAGATCTTAATTTTTCTATGCTTGAGGGAACATGCTAGAAATGAATATATATATATAATGTGTGTGTAAATACATATACATACACACATGTATTATTATCCCATAAATAATTCGTTTCATATTTAATGATTTCCATCGGCTTTCATTGCTTCCTGACCAATTGACAAATCCATTTTTGTCAATGCGCCAACAACTGAAATTCACTTAAATTCCTTTCTCGTGGATCCTACGTTGAAAAGTGTTAATTATGGATTGCCACTAATTCACGGCGCATTCTATTAATTTCTCACTAAAATTCATGCTTTCCCAAGCACTTTCTACTAGTCGTTAAATAAGCGATTTTGAGCCTAAGTATAATCGTTGTTAGGTAAAAGATACGTGAAATTCGATCATGTGAAATCAGAAAAATGTTCTTTTTTAGTGAGACTTGGTCGATTATCGAAAACCCTCTACCGATTGACAAAGCACGGCAATAAATCTCCAAATCGCTCGACGTAATCTAATTTTGAATAATGACAGCGCGTATTGGGAAAGAGCATCATCCTAACGAAGATTAATTTCTCTCTAAAATGATAGTACTATTGCGCGACTACCAAAATCGCTCCTTTTTTATGGCGTCTTTTTACTTGCGTCTGGGAATTCGGTCGAAAAGTTGCCCCGGAGCAATTGGATAAGGCGATTTTTCAAAGCTGCCGTGAAAGCTTTTTTATTTGGAGTGGTTTCATTCTTCGGTGGTTTTATTCACCTCCAAGGGTGCTTCCTTAACCTTGAACCTTAGAAAAAAATGTCAGACGAACTTCGAAAACGTTCGTGTTGCCCTCCCCTCTCCCCCAAAGGTCTTATCCGCAGTAAACGAGGGGATCGAAAAATAACTGCCGTTTCCTCGTTCTGCTTTGTAATTTTTCATGCAAGCCGCAGCTTTTCTTAACGTTTTGAATAGGATAAGATGCCATGTAAGATAATTACAAATAACTTTTAAAATAGCATCTCAAGAAACTTTTAGTGTTTACTCCGAATGGCAAATGCATCGTCAACATTAGATGGCAGCGAAACAGGTCTTTTCCATTAAGGATTGGAAACAACTAGCATACGGTTTTTTAAGTTATGAAGTTTAAAATTAAACTTGTATGTCAACACAATTTTTGTAATAGAAGAAAGACTTTAATTTGAACCGTTTGTCTGATGTGACCTCAGAGATCGTAAACGCATAAATGATGTGTTCATCTTTTATTCACCTGCGATGGGCAGTTTTATCGATATCGTCGAAATTATTTTATTCGTAAATATTGTTTTATTTTAATACATTATAAAAGGTCGTTTTATTTTTCCCTATAAATTTCAGACCAAACTCGTAACCGTAGACATTAATATTTTACTGTCGTACAGTAACGGAATAATTTATTATTCCAAAATTCATGTCTGACAGCATACCTTTTGTAATAAAATAGCACGAGGTATATCACGGTTCTGTACAAGAACTCCTATTCCTTGGTGCTTATAGTATGAATTTATGTACGGAAAACAAAGTGCATTGTATATATTAATTCCCGGATTTAATTAAGGTAGATTGCGGCGATATTTCATGAGCGTAATTACTCTAAAAAATATTTATAAATTAAAAGAATATATATATATATATATATATATATATATATATATATATATATATATATATATATATATATGAACTCGCAAAAACATCCCGGCTTAACCAATCTTTAATTAAATTCCGAAAAATTTCCCAGCAGCCTCGTTAACCCCTTTCGGAATGTGAGAACTAGTAGCAACCCGCAAAATTACGTTAGTGGTGCGCGTTCGACAAAAATAAAACTTTCAAGTCTGGCGGCTTTCGGGGTTACATAAAAAGGATCGGCGAACAGATAGAAAGGGAAAGCCTATACAACTCTCTTCTCCCTGTTAACTTTTAATTTCGGTGGACCTGGAGACGGGTCTAGGTGTTTATATACATATATGCGTTATCTCATCGCTTTTAGCTTCCGATACCAGATACGATGGTGGCCCCTGCCGCCCCTTACAACCCTTCGCAACGGTCTAATCTAGACCCGCAGACAAACAGTAGGTGGGTGGTAGAGAAGGAAGGATTTGGGTGGGGGAAGGGAGGAGGATAAAATAGGAGGAGGTGGGGGAAGGGAGGGGGAGAAGGAGGAAAGGGAGGAGAGGTTGAGTGAAATCTGTGTGCCCTTTGGATAGAGGCAGCGGCTCATAGAGAGAGAGGGAGGGAGAGAGATGGAGAGAGATGGAGAGAGATGGAGAGAGATGGGGAGAGATGGCGAGAGAGGGAGGGGGGAGGGGGAGAGAGGGGGGAGGGAGGGGGGGAGGAAGGATGGAAGGAAGGAAGGAAGGAGGGAGGGAAGGAGGGATGGAGGGAGAGAGGGAGGGGGGAGGGAGGGAAGGAAGGAGAGGGATGGAGAGGGGAGGGAGAGGGGGGAGAGGGGGAGGGGGGGAGAGAGAGGATTTTGGGTAAGGATGGGGAGGGGGAGAGAGAGAGGATTTTGGGTAAGGATATGGGAAGGTGGTGGATAGGACAGGAGGAGAGGAGGAAGACGGCTCTATCAACACATTTGGGATTTATGTAGCGACAACAACCGTTCCGAAGGGATCCGACTCCCTTGTGTACGCAACACTCTCCCAGTAGGAATTCCAGATTGCATGCGTCATCAATATTTGTAGGGGTTGGGGTGGAAAAAGGGAGGTAAGGAGGCGGGGTAAGGGAAGGAGCATAAAGGGGTTTGTGTGTGTGGAAGGGTAGGGTGGGTGGGTCGGTGTCAGGGGAAGGAGATGGGAGGGGTGGGGAAGAAGGGGTGTATTGATGCTTGGGTGGTTGTGGGATGAAATCCAATGAGGGTTTTGGTGATGGAGAGGGTGTGAGTGAAAGGAGTGAGATGGAGAGAGAAGAGAAAAGGAGTTAGGGAAGTAAACGTGTGTGAGGAGACTGGTGAAGGGAAGAAGACGAAGGCAAGAGAGTAAGGTGAATAAGAGAGAAAGGCGAAAATGTAAGCGTGGAGAAGGCAGAAGGAGATTTAGGCGGAAAGTGAGACGCGATAGTGGGAGGCGATAGCGAGGAGATGGGATTATGAGTGAAGATGAAGATTTTGGTGAGATTCTCTAAAGATGATGAAGGATGTTTTGAGAGAAGAAAGAAGAGATATATGTTATTTTGGTTTTGTCTTTATTTATTGTTTGCGCTTTTTGGGTAATTTATAAAAATTTAATTTAAAAAATTATAATATTTGAAATTTTCAGATACATATAAGTTGGAGGTCCATTGTATTAACCAATAAGATCTAAATTTGTGGGCAAAGTTTGAGACCTGTAGGTTACTTACTTTATGAAAAATCCTGCACGCAATGGGAACGTGCAATTACTGCAGAGAACTAATCGATCAGCCGTAACTCTTATAATTTTAATAGAAATTAAGAAAATAATGACTTATATAGAAGAATAATGTAAGTATAATTCATTGGTATGAAAATAATTTGCATAAAATTTTGCGATTATTTATTACAATTATTCTAAAACTGTAAAACATTATCACCGTAGAGCTGGGGTTGCCCCCTTAAATTGGTGGGGACGAGGGTTCTTGAACCAAACCATAGTAAAATGATCTAAACAAATTATTATTAATAGACTAAAATAAAAAAATGCTCATAATTCATAGGAAATTATTTTTTATTATTGACCAGACGCTATTTTTGCGTTGTTACTTAAGATTCTACGGAAAGATTGAAATAGAAACATGTCAGAAATCGCCTTTTACATACATTCCAATCGTGAAATGGTATTACAATATTGGTATCGATTAACCAGCTGTAACCAGATGTAAATCAAAATACTGTAACTCGCTCAGTCGATAAGTTGTACATTGATGTACTTCATTTCTTAAACTGTTGATTTTTTCTAATATTTCCAAGAGAGTAACAGGAGTGATTCTGTAAAAGTACTTAAATATACTGTGGAGAGTTGTATTAACATTTTTAGTCTTAAGATGTGATGTTTCGAATATTCATCAGAAATGTTTTGAATATCATGGTTGGAAAACTCTTGCTTATCTCTGCTACCACTGTATCATTGCGGAAACATCAGTTTAATATTTATTATGGCAAATTATATCTACCACAAAATACGAATGTCTGATACATATGATAGATCTATAAACAAACTAAAAATATAAATATATATTTGTTTACTTTTATGTATTTATAATTATTTATATTATTAATATTTATTTGTCAATATTTATTTAATAATAAACAGATCGAACGAAGATTTTGTTAGATAACTCTAACGCAACCAAAAGTTGAAATTTGTTTACGACCAGATTCTCTCTTGCCTACGCGCAATGGGCATATAAAAGGTAGTGCAATGAATAGCTGGTCAGTTTCAAAAGTTTAGGAAGAAAGGTGGCATTACCTAATATCATTACTAAACGAATTCACTGCCGCTAAAAGGCATACTATGCACATGCGCACAAAAGGGCCGCTAAATGCTATAGTGCTCAGAACGATGCGGTTTCGTTGCGGCTGCGGCAGAATCCGAAATCGAAGCATTCGACGCGGATGATGAGGAAATCGTGCGATGCGAACACGCAATCAAGCAACGGCGAGAGCTGATTGGATCTCTGGCGCGCATGCATAAGA
Source organism: Tanypteryx hageni (assembly GCA_028673005.1). NCBI lineage: Eukaryota > Metazoa > Arthropoda > Insecta > Odonata > Petaluridae > Tanypteryx > Tanypteryx hageni. The sequence goes on along the minus strand of CM054118.1, from coordinate 4,661,553 downwards.
GACGATGACTGCAGAGAGATCAAAGCGTCCCCTTTCGGCCGAGCGGAACGCTAAAAGACGGCCGCCCACCTCTGGAAAAGCCATGAAGGCGAGCTAACGACCCGACCACCACGCGCACGGCGTGGGGATGATTTTAATTAGCCTAGGAGAGTGGTATTATGCGGGACTCAGTCGAACGAGAGACTACAAGTCCGTCGGTCGGCGAAACCGAATCCGGTAAGGCCTTCTTTTATTTTACGAGGCCCCTCGTGGATGTTTTTCTCTTCTCCCGATACTCTTTTGTGGCCGTCGTATTTTAGATCCTAGCGGTGTAAAAAAGGGCGTCTTTAAGGGTCAGTTGACGATCCCTTTTTCGAAAGCCGCCGTTACGCGTTGAGGGCCCGTGCGTCGTAAAAATTCGAAGGGAGCCTTTTGACGACGCGATGGGCGACGTCGTTCTTATTCAAAAAACACGTGTCAGAAGTTTACGTACTCTCTCTGATGTTCGATCGAGTTTTCTTTGCGTCGGACTTCGAGAAAGGAATGAAGTGCCATCGAAACGTAAGGGGATGGGGGAGTTGAAATTTTCATTCACTTGCAATATTTATGTGCTGCAATTTTGTACGATGAGTAGAGTCGTTATTCGGAGGCAGTTCACGTAAATCCCTCTGCCACTGTATGTCAGATTCGTTAAAGGCATCAACTATTCGATAGAATATCACACGGGCGAAATATGTACTATGGTGGCTTTCTAAGGAGTCCATATCGCTATACCGTTTCTCTTATTTTGCTTATTTTTCGGATGCGAGCTGGATATTTTTTCTAAGCAACATTACTGATTTTTATTAAATGGTCAATTAAGCTTATCAGTCTATATTGAACATTGGTAAATATCCGAATGCACTTATCTCCGAAGGTCCTCTTATTCATTTTTTAAAACTTACAGTAAGAAACTTAGTCAGGAATTCGCAGGCACCCATTAAAATTACGAAGCGAATTTTTATTCGTATAGAATTTCACAAGAAAAGCTAAAAATCGATAACGCGCCTCATTTTCGCGAGCCATGCGTCATTTGAACTACCTGGTCAAATTTAACCATGACATTTTAACAGGTAAAGTGTCCTAATTAATATAATTTAATAGCTCGACCCTGTAAAAGGTTTTTATTAATTTGTCTTTGACTAATGGAGCCATCTAATTTTGATGTAAACACGAAATCCGTCGCCTGGTCACAAACCAAAAGTTTCTTTAACCGAGAGCGGAGGAAAATGTCCCATCCCATTATTCAATCCCTCCGGCAAAATATGCGCGGCCGATTCGCGTTCCGTCGACCTTGAACGTCCTTGAAACCCCTCTGGATGTTTAGTTTTACCTTTAATCCCGACAAGTATTAACGAACGGGTTCAAAAGCGCGGAATCTATCCAGCCAACGCCCATCCACGCGAATTTCCATCTCCGGCCTCTTATCGCCATTAATCTTGTGCTCTTCGCGCATTCGAATGAGTCGTCATTCGTGCCTCGTGTTCTCCCACCGCCCATCCCCTAACGATTGAGAGGAAACGAAAGGTATGACCTAAAACAGCGCGCCGAAGGTTGGGATAAAAAATAGGACGGCGTGTTTTCGTTTGTTTCTCTCGAGAATATTGCCAGCGTTGAGCGCTTTTCAACGGCGTCCATTATTCAAGCTTGTCTTTGAGTGGGACGAGATTGGAAATTTTTGTAAATTCGAAAGCCATTCGATATGTCTTTAAGTATCGCTATAGCATTATCGATATATCGACATCGAGTAGACGCATGACGAGTCAATTTTAAGGATGTTGCGTGTGCTGCCTATGTTGCAGGCTAGGAAGTATCGCATGACAATCTGGTGATGAGATTACAATTTTCCTGGTCAGATGTCACCACGGAATGAAAATAAAAACATATCAGAAGAAATCGATATAAATTTTGTTGTTTTGTCCGATATTGTATCGTAATAATATCAATCCCTCCACTCGCAATTATGGCGGGAAAAAGATGGTTACTCCGAGCCAAATTTCATTTACCATGTTAATTAATGCGAGACAGTTTCTTACGCCATCCGTAGTTTATGAAGAATTTTATGTTTTGAGACAAAAATTAAAACGATATTAATACCTATGTTGGTATTTCTTCTTTATCTGCCGATTGGGATACGGTTAATTGCTCTCTGGCCAAATGTTTTACGTTTTGTTGAACAGATTACAGTCATTAAGTGTAAAATTTTGGATTCCTCCTTCATCCTTTTGTTCTTAATAATTTTTAAAGTGTTTACTGAAGTCAAGCTGAAAGATTTTTATATTTAGTGCAACACATGGTTAAGGAAACGGAAATAGCGATTTTTTCATTTCGATCTAATCGAAAATGGAATTTGATGCGTTTTAAAAAGGTTTTCATGGAGACTTCCTTCAATGTTTAGTAGCGCTTATAAAGTGAAAAAGAAACGTTTTCGTTGCATACGTATGCACACAAGCACATACGCATTGATATAATTAGTGGGCCGTTAGAACTAAAATATAAGTTTTGTTTTGACGTCACCAGGAAATTTATTTATAAGATTCGACATTGCCAAAAAGGTGCGATTGGAATACAATTATCCGTCTCTTTCTCGTTACAAGATATTGCCGTTTTGCTGTCGCAACTGTTTCGGCATTAACGAGGTACTTACAGCCTTGAGCGCGTCGTTATTCTATTAACTTTAAAAGGCGCGTTTAAGTGAGTTTGAACGCGATCGTACAACTATTTTATCTGATCGATAGGAATTTTGATGAGAAACAATGGTTTCTCTTTTGTTTGCGAAGACTTCACCGAGGAGCTCGTTTATCGGAAAGATATTTTAAATGGAAATGTAGTGAAATAAAAATAACATGGCAGGCGCGTTATTCAGACACTCGCTTACTGGAAACCTGTGTCGCATCAAGTCTTCTCGACGGGGAAATACACCCGTAGCGTCTCATTATCATGTTAGAATAATTCGCCCATTCATTACCGCCCTCCCGATCGATTTATAATACAAATGCACTCGCTCTAACCCGCGCACGCGCACTAACGTCGCCTGCTCACAGCACCTTGTGCTATTTTTAGATTCCGAGCGCGGGAATAATTGGAGATCGCGGATGATACGCTAACGCAGGCTTGAAGTAATCGGCGCTATAAATTAAACGTTCGAATAATATATTTTCCTTTACGTCAATGTCAAGGGGGAGTCCGCTCGAGGACGTCGAATGGCTCGGGTATCACTCCTCGTTATGGTGCTGATATTGTATGTTGGCGTTGGCGAAGGCCCGGTCGTTACGTTGTTGACACTGTTAACTTGCCAAATTGAATTGACGTCGGATCGTTAACGAGGAAATGGCAAATAAATAAATAAGAGACTTTTCGTTATGGATCGATCTTCCAATTATGCTTCATTATTATCGCAAAATTTTTGCCTATCCGGTCCAATAAGATTTGTAATGTGTCAAAGTTGTGCGATAATTTGATTTGGCGATGGGGAAATTTTGGCGGACTGGTAAATCGACTCCAGATGCTTTCAAAAAGGAAACGGAGAATTCAGTAATTATTTATTGGCCTTTTATTGGGACTAGAATTCATAAATTATCTAGGAGTTACCTTGGCTAGTTTGTTTTAAATTTGCCGAGGAAAAACCGAACGAAAACCTTCAATGTATAATTTCAGAATAAATATATACAACTTTGTACAAATCCCACTTCATGAAAGTAACTACAGGACCATGATTTTGATTTGCAGATTCATCACGACTGAAAACCATTGCGGTGCAGTTGTTTTTGTCGAGTGAAATTTGTACGAATGCGTATTAAGTATTTTGAATTTTTTAAAAATGCATCTATACGAAGTTCCTTGGTGAAAATTTAAGTAATAAACGCTTATCTCTACGAATCCCTAAAAAATCTCTTGATTTTATTCTTAATATACTAGCAATAAACGCAGTAGATGCTATATGAAAACCATTGTGGCACAAATGTAAATTAATTCCTACTTTATTTGAAAAATATTGCAGTAATAATATAAAAATGTATAATGATCAGGATGAGGAATCCAGTCCTGTATCGCGACCAATACTTCCTAAAATGTACTACTAAGTTAGATCGTCTTCACGCTAATAATTATCAGTTGGTCGGAAAATTCGTTAAATGTAACATTTAATTGGTGGGGAAGAAGAAGAATGAACGAAAATTAATGAAAGTAAAGGATTTTCATCAAAAAGTGCGCTTGAATTAAAATGTCATTAGGTAAATATTTTCCAGAGAAAAATATAGCCAGCGCTTTGCTGATTAAAACATGAGGTGACATCACAGGCAACACGAGATCGTATTTTTAAAAATAAAAATAAAACCGACTTTTAAAAAAACCGCTTTCTTTGATGATGCCATAGAGAAAAATATAATGGCATTTACCGGCGGTACGTGATGCAATGTACGTGAAACACCGATTGACAAGTATCTCCTCGACGTATAATTACCATATTGCTTCCTAAAGCATGAGAAATAGCTTAATAAACTCCATGCAAAGTTTCAAGTACTTTGCATGCACATACATTTACTCTTGTGTGGAAATAAAGATCAATCTCTGTATGATTTACACACGTGCGCGATATTTCCGAAACATTTTTTTGCGCCGCAAAGTAGGAAAAGATTAATCGAGACTATGAACGGTTCGCGTGTGTGTTTGGAATGAAAAGGAGTCGAGGGGGAAGAGAGGACATATGTGTCGCATACCTTCGGAATGCTGCAATAACGCACGAGACGTGCGGTTGCCCCTTTCGACTGCAATGAGACGTACGGTTGCCCCTTTCGACTGCAATGACATCCTCGTCGGCCGAGACATTTTGTAGGAGCTTCGACCGCGCAGCGAATTTTCGCTTTAGAGCAGAGGTCCGCAACCTGGTGCTCGCGAGCACCGCGGGGCTCTTTAACAATCTTTTCGTGCACTTCTACAATGCTAAAAATCGTCTTTCCTAGTACCATTAATTCGATTTGTTCGCATGTTTTCTTTCTGAACATACGAAAGGCCGTTTTCAATCCCTTTGATCTTCATTTAATTTAATTTTTGATCATTCCTACTTTTGCAAAGTATATTGGTGGTCGTTGGGTGCTCTAGAATATAACTTGGTGCTCGCCACATTAAAAAGGTTGCAAATCCCTGCTCTAGAGTCTAGGGCTAAAGACCTTTCGCATGGAAGGGGTAGAGAATAGTGAAAAGAGATAGAGAGAGGGAAAATCGGAACTTCATTTTCTTACGTAATGTGAAAAAGCGAATTTTATTTATTGAGGTTTATTTAGAATTGTAAATTTAAACGTCCGCATGTTAAAAATCGGAAACCGCTTGACATAGTATAATGAAATTTGGTATTGGAGAGTTTTGCTAAAATTTATCGACTGATTTCAATTTTGGTCAAAATCGGACTAAAATGATGACCACTTTACATGAAGACTTACAATGTTCCTTTGTTTCAACTCGGGAACCGCTTCATGTATAATGATGAAATTTGGTATTAGGGAGTTATGCTAAAATTGGTCGAACGATTCCAATTTTGGTCAAAATCGAACAACAATGATGACCACTTTACATAAAGACCTACAATGTTCTTTTGTTCCAACTCGGGAACCGATGGACATATTTTGATGACATTTGGTATTGGAGAGTTTTGCTAAAATTAATTAACCGATTTCAATTTTGGCTAAAATTGGACAGCAATTACGACCACTTTCCAGGACCTACATGTAGTTAACAATGTTCCTTTGTTTCAACTCGGGAACCGCTTGATAGATTTTGATGAAATTTGGTATTGGGAGTTTTGCTAAAATTGGTCGACAGATTCCAATTTTGGTAAAAATCGGACAACAATTGGCATTTCTTATAATCAAGGCCATGTTAAATTTAAATTTGATTCTGTGGTCAATTCAATCATATTTGTAGTCTCGATGTTATTTAAGTATCATTTTTGAACTTATTTTGAAATACTATTGTTAAGCAATGTTATTAAATCGAACGAGAAATGATTTCTTACTCGGCGCGCATAATTCCAAACGCAATTTCTCTTGAACTAATCCACTTAGAAAGTTGGTTGAGCCTTTTTGGGAAAGGTCATGCTGTGTAAAAGACTTTTACTGACAGCTTATTTTTGCGTATCTCGATAAATAAACAAGTTATTGTCGAAAAATCAATTTTCATTGAGACATTTACGTTAGATTAGTGGCGTTACCATGGAGACAGCGTCAAATATGGTTGATGTAACTACAGCCAAGCATAAGTACAAATCTAATGCAACTTCGTCCCAAGTTTCATCTCCCCTCATCGAAAGGGGAAGACGCTATGGCAAAGTTTCTAGGATACCGCGTGGAGTGCCGAAAAAAATCTTTCGGTTGCCATAGATCCGTAATCATAGAGATTCGGACACATGTTTATAGAAACTTTTTTAGCTTGGAATGATGTTTCCCACACGTGAGTTTTATGCAGTAGTGTTTTGAAACACCATGTATAAAGATTATTTGCACTTCCAACTCATGATGCTTCAACATAGAATTGATCATGAGTGAAACGTTGTTTTCAAATCAATTCCAGCTATTTGAAGTGATTGGCCCTGAGCTTTGTTAATAGTCATGGCGTATGCAAGTCTTATTGGAAATTGCAATCTTTTAAACTCGATTGGTGTGTCAGTTGATATCAGTGGAATTCTTGGAATTAAAACTTCTTCTCCTTTGGCACATCCAGTTAAAATTGTATCTTGGATTGTGTTTGGTTTTTAACATTTTGACACAGTCTGGTCCCTTTGCATAATCTTGGAGCATCCAAATTTCTAAGCAGCATAATTATTGAGCCAGCTTTTATTTTAATGTTTTGAAGAGGTATTCCACTGGAATTCAGGGAGTCCAGGAATTCAATTGGATATAGTACAGCTTCATCGTTGTTGGTGACAGCTAGGGATTGCAAATTTACCGACTATTTCAATTACCGGTAATTCGATTAATGTTTTCATAAATACCGGTTTACCGGTATTTTATTGGTAACTTTCGAAATTAAAAAAATGATAAATTTTAAAATAAAACGATAAATATAAATAAATAAATAAATTATTTCAAGATAAGTACTTTAAGGAAAACACAACATAAACTTGAAACAAAATCGTAAATAAACCTTTAATTAAATAAGCATGAAAAATATGCTCTGAAGATAAGTGCCTACTTGAAGAAAAACACAATATAAACTTTAAACAAACATCGTAAATAGACCTTTGATTAAATAAACATGAAATAAACTCTAAAGACTAAAGTACTTGGGGGAAAACACAACATAAACTTGAAGCAAAAATCGTAAATAAACCTTCGATTATTAACTCTAATGATAACTACTTTAAGGAAAACATAACAAACCTTAAACAAATATCGTAAATAAACCTTTGATTATAAACATGAAATAAACTCTAAAATTTTATTTTAAATAAAAAATATGGCCGCTGATTCTTTTTTATTTGTTCTCTTTGGTTGTTAAAATAGGCTCGCAGAAAACATAATTTATCCAGACTTTGCTCTCCTAACTGCGACCTGATTTTTGTGCGTATCAACCCTGCCGTACAAAACGCTCTTTGTGATTCGACACTCGTTGGTCGAACGGTCATTACGAAATCGAAAGCGATTTAAAAATATTTTCCTCTAAATTTTTCTCCTTGAAAATACGTCCCTTCCTTTCTCACGACATGTGTTAGGTCTTTCAGGTTTTTTTTTGTTTTTGAGTTAGATCTTCATAGGCTACATCAGGTTTTTCTTTATCGCCAATTGAAATTTTTCCTTCATCGGCAACGCAGCCGATGTCGAAGGAACTGAAGTTGTAACATTCTCGGAATCGGAATCCATGACTTCAGTTGACTTATTTGTATTATCTGTATCCTTTTTATTAGAAACGCGTTCAACTAGCTCCACGATTATCTTCGTTATTGTGAATTTGCTGGTTTTATTAAAAATTCCGTAATCTTCATCATTCGATTTCGTGAGATCATAAAGGTACTGGCGCGTGTGAACCAATGTGCTGCGTGGTTTGTTCAAAAAAGGGAATATTATTTTTATTCTGCTATTTAATTATTATCTGTTAAATAAAGCAGGGTAAAAATAAAATAGTTCTAAATAAATAAGGTGTGTAAATAAATTTTTGTCCATATTAATAAAAGTAAGACGTGTAATGATTTTTTTAAATATTTTATTTAAGTATGTTAAAGTGTGCCTAATCAATTTTAATATTATTCTATCTCTTTATTGAACATAATAAATTATTATTTAGATGTTTAGATCTATTTAAAAATATATTTTACAAAGATAATTAACAGGTAAAATAATTTAAAACATACATTAAATACGTTCTTCTTTTACCGAATTACCGGTGGAATATATCGAATTACAGGTAAATTTAGTAAAGGATTTTTGCGCAGTTTCCGATGAATCGGTAAACCGGTTTACCGGTATTGCAATCTCTAGTGACAGTGTCTATTGATTTGCAAGTAGTGGTTTCTCCGGGTAGTTTTTCCTGGATTTTATATTTGATTTCATGTACACAGTCATTTTTGGAGCAAGTATAGCGCGTTCACATAACCATTTTGGATTTTTAAAATTTTGGAGTATATATGGGAAAACCGTTTGCTCCAGGTCTTCAATTGTTCCCACTACATTACAAAAATCTTTGGGAGGTGTGATGGTGTCTGTGTTTGGTTCATATGCTAATCTTCCGTTACCTAATTGAAGTAGCTGAGCAGCAAAACAACCAGCATGAATATCTTGCTGTAAATGGACTCGCATGTTGGTTGTTAATTTAAAAGTTCTGACACAGTCCCATATCTCCGATTTTTTAAAATATGCATTCATTTCATCAGTCTTAGTGGCTCTTGGAATAACTGGCGAAATTTTTCTAAAATCTCCAGATAACATGTCTCAATCTTTTTTCTTCAAGTCGACTACATCTTTGTTCTTTTATTTCTGAATTTCGGACTGCTGCTTGTCTCAACATTTGTTCTTCGAGTCGTCTTCTCCTTTGTTCTTCCATTTCCGAGTTTTGAACTGCTTCATGTCGTAATCTCGGTTTTTCTATGCGTCTCTCTGTGAGTTCTGATGTTTCTGATGCTCTGGATGCAGCCTTTCCTGGTGCATCTGATTTGCTGCCAGTTAAACGTGACTTTTTTAAAAGTGGCATTGCAAATCTAAAAACCATTTAAGTATTACTATTAAAATTAAAAGAAACAACCTAACAATTAGAACTAACTATGGTGATATTCTGTGAAAATGCCTAAAAATCCACGCAATTTTCATACTCAAATGTAATTTTTGATTGTTTTCGATCAAGAGACTAAATTGTATGACCTCAATAATATTAGTTATACTATTAAGAGTAAATCAGTATGATTTCATATTTTAATGTTCAAATTACAAAATGACTACACCTATTTCCGTATTACTCCCGTGTTATGGTTATAGAAATGCTATTCTGTGGACGCCATGAGGTTACAAAGACCCACGGGTTTCAAACCCAACCTACGCTCTTCCTTTTGGTCCTATTAGATAGCATGCCAAGTTTGGTGCCTCTAGGATTAACCGTGTGGATTTGTATAGTCGGACAAACATACAAACCAACACCCAAACAAACTTTCTGAATTATAGTATAGATAAATAAATATTAAATTAATGCATTTTAAAACCCATAAAATGCTAATGAATTAGGCCAAATCGTATCTTAGTTAAAATAAAATGTTATATCATCACAAGAAATCTGTTTGTCATCGTAAAAGACCCGTATCGATGTTGCAGTTTTTCGCCGATTTATATCGCATCGATTCATCGATATGAATTGATGCACCCGCAAATGTTCTTCATTGCATCCCTTTCTTTTACTGGAACATTCCCCCAGAAATCCTATACTCGGATGGAATAAGTGATTTTAATGCAAGGATTATCCATCTAGCATAAAAAACATAGCTTGTATTTTCTCATTTTCGCCTAGGCCTTACACGAGGTGCCAACTGCCAACTGTCTCGAGGTGAGGCGTCCGTAGCAGAATTGACGCTCCGAAATTCGCGTTACTGTTTAACGCACTTTCTCTCTTTCCTCCCCTTCCATTACTCCACACGAGAAAGATGTCATTGTGTCTCTCAGAGTTGAATCATGCGACGCTCACTTTGTGGGAGAAACGTCAGTAGAGCTGACGTGTTTTCGGAAAATCCTGTTGTTTCTTCTTGTGGAGGAAAGATAGCGTTCCGTGTGAGAAGGTATCCATGGTCACTGCAAGCCTATGCTTCGCCTCTGGTCTAGCAGAAACCTGATCCGAATAGATTCGCTTGGATTCCCGTGACATAAAATATTTCCGGAATATTTAACGAATGTTCACGTACATATGCAGAAACACGAGAGAATGTAAAAAAAAACGATTTTTAACAAATTGGTTTCTTTGAAATGCCTTGAATATTCGTTAAAATATTCCGAACGTATTTTATCGCGAAGTAGAGTAAGCGAGTCACCGAGTATTAAGTTACTTCCACCCTAGGAGAATATTGCAGGTGTGCTGTATCCATGGATACCTTCTCAAACGAAACACTATATTCACCTAACATAAAGAAACAAGATCTTCCGGAAGCGTCGGAAACTTATTATCGTTTATCTTGTATTTAATTTTCCTCATGAAAAACTATGGAGACTGCTAGATACGTGTATCTTTGTGTGTGCACATACATAAATGATACATGCATATAGTAAGTAATAAGAACCAGATCCAAAATTGTATTAGAATTGTTAATACTAAATAAATGTGTAATTCCAGCTATACTTGTAATTACACCTTAAAATTTTTGTATGCTTTTTCATCGAAATTATTGGTTGAAATAAGGCCATAGTAATAATTATTAAAAACTCAACAAAAAGCATAGGTAGCAATATTTTTTTGTAAAACGTGAATATTAATTTTAATAATAAAAATGACTTCATACATGAACATAAGAATGCGTATCAGTAAAAGATTTTGGTACTAAGTTTTTACGATTCAAAAAAATATTTCCGCCTCAGAATTCAATAACGGATTCCTTCAAAACACGCGATTCCCAGACATTACCCAAGTAAAACCCGAAAGCAAGCGATCTTCCTTCGCAGTCATATTTTTATCGATTCCGACAACATTCTTCACTCACGTCGATTAATTGCGATGCTGATGGCCGTCTAGGTAAAGGGCGCGAACAAGCGACCGCGGTGCAGCAAACCGCTTCTCTTTCTTACGCGAGTTTCCATAAAAAACAGGTTTTTGATCTATAAATATATTCCCCGTCCCCGAGGCATTATAATTATAGCGCAATTAAACGCGGAACTGGAATTTTTCATGTTTGCTAAGAGACTCCAAGCCGTTTATCGCACCTGCCTTTCCCCTTGACGACATCCTACATCTTCCCCCTTTCGAAAAGAAAGGAAACGTCCACCTTGCGCGCGTGCGTATTATAATCTGTTTTCTGACCTTTTTAACCGTTTAGTTGTGGAGGGGATGGGAGGAAGAGAGATAGGAGTGAGGCGTGGAGTTATAAGGTTGAGCTGGAATGGGAGGGGAGTGGGAAAGGAGAGTAGGAAGGGGAGAGGTTGAGGGTTGTGGGAATCTGAGGGAGCTGTTCACGTCCCCAATTAACGGCTCCGGGAGTCGCTTTTCCCCCAGAGATGGTCGCCTTGTAGGAGAGTGGGGAGTGAGAGGGAAGGGGAGGTGTGGAATGGAGGAGGGTAGAGGGGGGGCGGGAGAGGGTGGGAGGAGAGGGAAGGTCGGCACAGATAGAGAGAGTGGGCTTAACTCTATAAGCCCTCCGGTGTAAGCAATGGGCAATCAAGTCGACAGCCTCCGACCAACTCCTGGTTCTCTCTCTCTCTCTCTGTTCCTTCATCCCGTCTTCCCCATCTCCCGTATTATCTCTCTGTTCCATTTTTTTACCCTTTGATTTGCGACCTTAAGGTGGTATAAATTTTAAATTGTCTCTCATCGCCACTTTCGTATACAGTGGAACTTCCGTAAGTCGAACTACAAGAGGAACCAACAAATTCGAGTTATAAGAAGTTCGACTTATGGAAATAATTTTTGTTATAGAGATTTTGCCCGGTAACATTAATCCACTTCGAGTTACGGAAAATTCGAGTTATAGACGGAGTTACGCAACTTCCACTGTATTTTACCTCAAACTTTCTATATTAATTTCCCCTACCTTAATTTCCTCTCACTCGCATTCTTTTCTTTTTAGCGCTTTTTCTTCAACCCTCTTTTTCGATCTCTCAACACTATTTCACCTTCCTTTCTCCTATTAACGTTATTCATTTACTTCCCAGTCAGATTTCCTTCTGAAAACAAATCGAACGAGTGAGCCATGAAATTACATTTTCAGAAACGTCAATGCACAAATAAAAAAAATTAAATTTATACAATCATTTCTAAAAGTATTGCGACAATTTGGGCTGCGTCACTTTCGCGGTAAATTGAATTTTAACTTCCTATCTACGTGAATGTTATGTCAGTCGGTAAATATGTATTTCTGTCGTACGCCCGCTCAGCCTTCAGGTTTTATTATTGTGTAAAATACGACGTATTCTTGCGTATCGACCGGAGTTAACAAAGATTATTCCTCGTCTTGGGCGATCGTTTGAACGGACTATAATAATTCGCCATTGTTATTTAACGGCCATTCTTGCATCGTGATGATAGCCTAAGCAGGGCAATGGAATTACTTTTTTGTCCAAGTGAGGGTTTTTTGGGTGAGGACTGAAGCAAACTCGCGGCGTAATTAGCTCTAATAGTAGAAGTACGAGTGGATTTACGAAATTCGAATCGACGATTTCGTCGGTTTTATCGAATTCCCCGGTGCGATAGTATTCTTTGCAAAACGGGAATAGCGAAAGTGATAAGGCACAACCCACAAAAACGGTCGAGATATATGAATCAATAATCAATCAATCACGCCCACCACCGCCACGAAGCTCACCACCACCACGAAGCTCACCACCACCACCACGCTCACCACCACCACCACGCCCACCACCGCCACGAAGCTCACCACCACCACGAAGCTCACCACCACCACCACGCCCACCACCGCCACGAAGCTCACCACCACCACCACGCTCACCACCACCACCAGCACGTTCGCCACCGCCACCACCACGCTCACCACCACCACCACGCTCACCACCACCACCACGCTAACCACCACCACCACGCTCACCACCACCACCAGCACGTTCGCCACCGCCACCACCACGCTTACCACCACCACGATCCCAACCCCACTACCACCACACTTACCACCACCACCACGCTCACCATTTCATGACCGAGGTGATTAGGTTTGTGAAAATGCTTGAATGATTTATGAGTTTTTCAAATAATTATTTTTCTTTCAACGTTAACGAAACCTATGCGGATGTATAAATTCATAATCTTAGAAATATCTCACGTCAGAAGAGGAATGTACTAAGGATATTTAATGTTGAAGATTTTTAAAGGCTAACTAGGTTTAGTCAAGTTTTAATGCGTAAAAAACAATAGTTTTTTAACTTATTTTATAGTTGCTATGTGGTTACTATGAGGTATTTTATAATATTCAAACTGATATCTCCCAATTTTTGTTATTTATAAATGACTGAGGCGTCGATTATGAGCCAGCCATGAAAATTATCTGTAAATTTTCTTATAATCAAATTTTAGATAAGAAATAATTAAATCGAGAGAAAATTTGCGGAATGGGGTTTAACACTACTTTTGTTTCGTTTGATTCGTATTACATTCATGGCATTTCAACATTAATTTAAATCTAATGATTTTCTTCTTATTTATTTTTCTCAGAGGATAAAAATATTAAGTTGCAATACCGAGGATATATATTGCTAGTAGAAGGCGCTTGCATACTGCAAGCATTTGACATCTCACCTTGAAAAAACATTCATTTTTCAGAGAGATATTTCATCATGGTAAATATTTCTTTAATTCAAAGTATTTCTCCCTGGGACCGATTTTCGTTTTTTCCTTATGGAACAATAATCGAGTAGAACAATCGCTAATTTTTAAAAATTTAAGAATATTATACATTTTCCACATTGAGTTAATAATTCTACACATTTTTGCCAAATTTAAAATTTATAGCACATTTAGAAGTGAAAGATTTATCTAATTGTTTAAATTTAAATAATTTTTAACGGCCGCAATAAGAATTTCATGAATACACTAAAATGTTTATTCCTTTAAATAGACAACTCTAAATAACTTTAAAATTTCAGCTCTCTAACTCGCCCCTTAGTATCTAAACATTTACCTATTTGTTTAAACTTTAGGAATTTTTAACTGCTAAACAAATTAAAATATCAAAATTTCTATAATTCCTATTTCGTTTTTTTACAAATCCTACCTATAAAATTTTTTTAGCTCCGTAGCACATTCGGAAATATATAAACCTTGAAAATTTGTTTAAGCAATTGCGAATTTTTAGCGTTCGCATTGTTGCACTTTTCAAGATTTTCGTTTTTTCTAGTTGGTTTTGCACAAAATCCTACCTAAGAAAAAAATTTCGAATTTCCAGCTCATCTGGAAGAGCCTAAACATTAGTATCCTCCTATATATTATATCCTCTGTAAGAAACGTCGATATATATAATGATAGCAGCGGGTAATTGCTATGATACATCATAAAAGATGAGAAAATGTTTTTATTTTATTCAACCGAGGAATTTCCTGGAATTAAACGTAGCACGCAAGCCTTGCACGTTGATATATTTTATAATAACATTTAATATTTTATGGTAATTTTTATTATCAACGTAGAATAGAATGAATATAACTAGTTAATTAGAACGAACGCATAAGCGGGAAAATTGTTCCTCAAATAAGTTTCAGAAAGCTAATTAAAATATCTGCACGTTCATTCATGGGCGTTTAATATTTTAGAGAACCTTTTTGCAGTCATTTAAAGTTATGCCGAGAATTACTGACTTCCAAGATCGATTCACTAAGAAGTTTAAGCTTCTCCGATTGTTCGCACAAGTGTTTTTTTCGCTCATCTATAAAATAGGGGAAGCAAATGAGACACGGTTGAAATATGTTCCGTTTTATTCGAAGCAAAATTCATTTGAATAAGTTAAATAAAAAAAATAAATCTCTGTACGTGAGGCAAACATTACTTTGACTCGTAAACACGCTCGTTTTACTTAGCAGTTAAAAAACAGCAAAAAGAAAAGTTTTTTTCGCCCCTCGTGCACCGGAGTTTTTTGGGAAAAAATCGAATAAATTACGCTTCTCTTTTTTACGCCTATAGGGGCAAGCAGGAGATAAACAGGACGCGTTCGGAAATCTCTTCGGGCTACATAAAAATGGGGGAAAATACACACACGAGGCGACAAGCATTAGTTGGTCTCGCGAATTTCTTTTTTTCCCCTCTTTCGGGTGAACTTCGGCGACCCGACTTATCTCCAACACATTTAGCTAATCCCATTACTCACGGGATTTATTTTCGTTGTGTCCCCGCCCCCTTCTATCTCTATCTCTCTATATCTATCTCTCACGGTTTTCGCCTTCGGTCTCGCCCGAACCGATTATCCTTTCTTTTCCAACGGTTCGAAATAAAATATCGGAAGTGAAAAAAAGTTCCGATCGAGGGAAGGACGTTCGCATCTGAATAAAAAATAATACCCTTATCAGATTGAAAAGGAGAGGCAAATTTTTCGTCCGCATTGCTGGAGTGAGGGAGGGAGACAGTTTCGCTTGCTACCGGGAGAAGGGCGAATAGGAGGAAACGACGGAATGAACGAAAGTGAGGCGAAAATCCGTGCGAATGTGGCGTGACGCAAGGAATGTTCGTAAAAGGAGGAAAATGGAGAATTACGGATTTAGCAGCGAGATAGCACGATTCCTTTGCTGGAAAGCGTTAATCAAAACAATTTTTTATAATTAAAAAAATATTTTTTTTCGTAAGAAGGTTTTAATAATACCTATGATTGAAATTTAGAGAATGGTTTCCAGGGGCTGAGCCCAAAGCGTTACCAGTCACCTATTCGCATGCCGGATTTAGTAGGTAATTTAAATTTTAAAATAAGTTATCAGAATATATTTTGATGGTGGATTAATTTTTAAGAGACCAGTTTGGTGGGGAAAATTAGTACGTTTATCGGAATTATGACATTATTAATGTGATAATTAATGAGTTAGTGGAAAAGCATAAAATTACTCGATCCAAATATTTTGTTGAACTTTTGACAAAAAAATAAATGTTTTTCAAATAAGAAATTGGAAGATATTAAGCAAAGTCGGATATTTGAAAGAGGGCAGCCACTCATTACACCTAATGTAAAGGAAAACGCTACTATACCTTTGAAAGTTGGCATTAGATGCATATATAGTAGGACCTTGACAACTTGAACTTATATAGTTTGAATTTTCTCCGAGCCGAAGTCTTTTTCGCGTTCGTATTTTCAAACTTCAGAATGAAATTTTGTCTGTCGAGGTCTCGGCATCTCGAACTTTTCCTCTCTTCAAACGATCGAGCTTCGATTGTTTAAAATTGAAGGAGATGCGAATAAAAGCTAGAGACGGTCATTTTGGAGGAAGTAAAACGAGAGGAAAAATGCGGAAAACTATTTTAATTTTTAAAGCAGAGAGAAATAATTGAGCATTTAGAGGAATTAATAACGAACGCACATAGAGAGCCGGGAAAGTTAGCAAAAAAGGAGAAAGTAAAGGGGAGAGATAGGTGATTGTAAAGTGGGAGAGAGAAAGGGAAAAAGGACGAAAGGAGGGGAAAGAAACCTGCGTAGGAAGACAAGAGGCAGATTGTAGCGAGAGATTGAGTCCAAAAAAACTTTCAAAGGAAGACGCAATGACTCAGCGGAATACGGGAAGAAAAATAAAAGAGAAGTCTCAGAACGTTCCCTAATGGGATTTGGACTTATTAACCGGTGTTCGGGAGAGATAGTAATCGCCGTTGGCTTCGTATACGAGGATGGGCGTAGCGAACGTTGTCGCCGAGACGACATTTTTCACAATAGACCCGGATGTAAGTTGACACCGTGCTACATAACGTTTACTCCTCGATATTCAGCCTGTATTTCGATAATGGCTGGAGCGATCCAAATGGTTTGTTTAAATACATATATGATTTCGATAATTTGTTGGATTTTGTGGCTACCATGGATTAAATCAAATATTTACGATACAATTGTAAAAACTTATATAATATAAAGGAAACATAAAATAACTCTGAAAATCCTTACATTAAACTTCAATGGCGACGCAAAGATTGAAAACTGCTCTTTGAGAGTGTTTCGGTTTTGCTTTTATGGGTAATTTCGAAAATTAAATATGAAAGAAAATATTCGAGAGTTTTAAAACTAACAATGTGTTTGTGAAATTGTAAATATTATTTTGTATATTAAGCATTTATTTCTTTTTATATTGTTGCCACTTGGCTTAATAGCCAACTTGTAGCATATTTTTTGTAACAATAACAAACAACGTAATATAATTAGAGGATAAATAAAAAAGTGAATAATATCTCGCTCAATGCGCGCTTGTTCGATAATAATAACGTAATTTTCTGCAGCGTAAAAACAAGTAGTTTGTTGTGCCGATGTATATAGTGCAGCTCGTTGGAAAACTTACACAAGTTATATAGCACTGCTCCAGAAAGCATTTCTAATTCCCGAGTCGCCTCTTTGAAGAACGCCCTACTGTAATACACAACCTTCATTGAGTTTATAAAACTTCTTAATTTACGGTAGACTTTCCTGAGATATGGAATAAAGAGTAAAAACTTAATTTAACACTCAAGTGTTTTTAAGTTCAAAATAAAAATGTATCGCAAGATTTAAGTTTATTTCGCGAAGTAATTCCGACGTTTATTTTACGACTGGAGCTACTTTTCAGACGATCTTTTAAGCAATGATAATCGCACCGTTCCTTTAGCTTTAAGAGAAAAACATGATATCGGTGAAAGTGGTCCCAATAAAAAAAACGAAGCGATAACTATTCAATTTCGGTCGTCAGTAACTTTTCCGTAGAATGAAAAGAAAAACTTTCTGAGCCTCGATCGTCTCGGGCCTAGAGAAAAAAGTTGGTCGGAGCTATATCCCGAGCGTTTATAAGTCTTCCCACCATTACGAAGTTCATTGAGTGAAGTTACGAACAAAAATAACGTATAAACTTGGCCATTAGGAGGCGAGGGAAAACTCTCCTTCTAGTGCGGAGCAAATCCGATGCGAAATAATTATAATAATAAAATAAAACGACACGCTAACGACTTTGGGAGAGCTTGGAAAATAAAATGAAAGGGGAATAAATAGAGTTTCACCGTTTTTCTTTTAACCATTCATCAACCACTAATTTTTTGGGCGTCTCGTCGCCTTCCATTTCTCCCATCTCCTTAACGAGAACCGGAAGAAAGTTTCCTAGAACACGCCGCGAGAGAGTTTCGATTTTAAAGAAACGAAGAAGTGGAGAGAGTGGAAAAGGAGAAAGGAAAGATAATAAAATATAGGAGGGAGAGGTGGAGGGTAGGCGAGAGAAGGAACAGAAGTCGCAAGAGGAAAAGTGAAACGGAGAGAGAAAGATGAAGAGATTGATTGATATGGTCTGTATTTGGGGAGGGAAAGGTAAGAAGAGAGAGAGAGGAAAAAATAAATTTAATTGAATAACGTCTTTATTGGGGCGAGATTAATATTAAAGAGAGAGCGAGAGGAAGAGAGAGATGAAAGGAGAGAAAGATAGGAAGAAAGTAAGAAATAAACTGAGGTTGAATAACGTAAACCCAGAAAGAGATAGATGAATAGATATACGTTTTTATTAGAAAGGGGAGAAATGGGAGAAATAAAGAGAGAAAAGAAGAAAGAGTGATAGGGAGAGAGGGGAAAATTTAGAAAAGAAGAGAGGGAAAGAAAGCGAGAGAGTGAGGGTAGAGATAGAGGGAGCGAGAAGAGCAGAGGGGAGGAAAATGGGAGAAAGGGATGGAGAGCAGAGAGAATGAGAAATAGCCCCGGCAAGAGATTTTCTTTCAAAGTAACTCATCTCTCTCTTTATTCGCTAGTTGCATTTATTTACCGATTCAAGCTCTCGACGAAGTCGTAAATTCACAGAGAGGTGGAAGGGAGAATGAAGGGTAGTGATGGGGGGAAGAGTGGTAAAAGGGGGAATGAAAGGTGGGGGAGAGGAGTAATGAAGGGTGGGGATGGGGGAAGAGCGGTGGAAGGGGGAACGAAGGGAGGGGATGGGGGAAGAGTGGTGGAAGGGGGAAGGAAGGGAGGGGATGGGGGGAAGAGTGGTGGAAGGGGGAACGAAGGGAGGGGGAGGACAGGCAAAGAGCGTGACTACCAAACGGGAGAAATAAGACTTCTGTGCAACTCGAAAGGGAGGAAAAATATATCTCGTTCTTTGCCTTCGGCAATCTTGGAGGATTGCGAAAAAGAATACTACACATTGCGCAGTCCGAAGACGAGTCGCTTATTTTTTCTTCCTTCAGTTTTGTCGAAATAAAAATGTTGCCATCCCAAAGCGAACGAACGATCCTAGAATTTATTGGCGATTCTAAGGTGTGATGAAGCTTTCGTTTCCAGTCAAGCTACTCGGCGACGCGCCGTCAAGTTTTCAATTTTTTTTTCGCGGAGACGGCCTAGACGAAATTATGCATTGCATGAATGTTGTCCGCGTCGACCGTGATACCTGCCATTTGTTATTGTCACGAGGCTTTAAAAAGCTGGTTGGCATGTGAAAATAGATTTGTGATTTAAACGAAATGAAATGCGAGCAAGTATTAGCAAATTGTCCGTTAGCATCACGTTCTAATGTTCATAATACCAAATTCTCAGTTCATCTACATAATGATAATCGTTAATTCTCTCTGAATCGAAAAAAAGAAACTTTTTCAGATATCAGAAATTCACCACCCGTGTTCCACTTTACTTAACCCCTTCATCTTGTCATAAATAAAAAATTGGGGTATAAAGTTATAAAAGATTAACCGGCGCAAAACACTTGCATTCTCTACAAATGTAACATAATAAAAAAATATCACTTAAAGCCTTTTTCAGCTCTCCTCTGCAATGATTTTGTGAGCTTAATAATTCATTTTTAATGACACTTCTGGACGGCGCATGTAGTTAGTCATGATAATAACTGCTTTTCTAAAATATTGCTAAATGTCTTTTTAAAATATCAATTGGTCAGATTTAAATTATTTTTGGCTGCTATGTTATTTCTTCAAAGTTATAGAGGCCAATAAATTAACCAATGAAAAATTATGTAAAAAGGCCACACTTTTTTGGCGTTATATTGCATTTCTAAATTGCCAAATTTAAGATTCCATCGAAAAAATGCATGTTTATATTTCATTTCATTGGGAATACCAAGGATCTCGTGAGAATATGATTCTTTGCATTTTCGGTACATACCGATCTGATTATTTTTTAAATTCCGTTGTTAGCAAGTAAAATAAAATGAGGGGATAATCTAGGAATTTTGTCCATATCCAAGTCCATTACTACTTCTTCAATATCGACCACAGATGAGCATCGCGGTGTTCAAAATATAATCAGCCGCTTTCAAAAAATGTAAAGTCTTTATTTGATGCTAAATATGCACAAAACTAATTTTAAATAATCACTATCGTTAATCGAGATACAAACGCCTTTATTTCCTTTTATTTCGCGTTAGCGTATGCCCAGCACACCAATTGAATTTTCATTTTTTAAATGTTTTTGCGAGTAGACAATACTATCAGATTTTGGAATTGTGTTTTAAGATTTCAGCACATGGTTAATCATTATAAAATTAATTTTAATAGGTTCGTAAAGAAAATTATTGGTAGATTTGATGTTAAAATCTGTTAAAGAAGCTAGGGAAGCAATCATGATTTCACCGAAGGCATGAATTTCGTTTAAAATTGCTCAAGGTATTAAAGTTAAAATGTTTATATTTAAGGAAAATGAAACATTAGGTTTTGAAGAAATGTTACTCCAATTGGAATTTTTAATATTATGGTTTTATAGATTTTAATTTTTTTATTTGTTTTTATAATATTGGAAATTTCTTTGTTTCTCTTCCCTGAAAACTGTCCAATTTAAGATTACATCGAAACAATGTAATTTCATTTCATTGGAAATACGAGGTATTTCGTGAGAATATGATTCTTCGCATTTTCTGTACATGCCAATCTGATTATTTTTTAAATCCCGTTTTTAGTATTATAAGATAAAATAAGTAATGCTACGAGTATGAAATTTCAATCAAATAAGGAACGCAGCTGACAGTGGCCAAAAAATTGAAAAAAATAGAAGCAGACAGGCATTCCGACAAAAAACTATAGATATACGGGTCTAGAGAAAATAATCACCACAAATATTTTGCGTAGATATATTTCATGGAGACATAAATTACGTATTTACTGCAATCTTTCTTTCTGCATTATTCTGCCGAGGTTGCTTATAAATTCCTCGCCTGCCGTCTCTTGGTTTCTTAACACGTGCGCTCCACGGATGAAAATCAGGGCTCGAATTCCAAGGCATTACACGGCGCCGTATTTACTTTAATGACTCGAGGTCCCGGATGGCGGCTACGAAAGTCTGACTCTCTCCGAGGAATTCTCGACTTAGCGTTGGATTCGCAATCCCGATCCATAAAACACCTCTCGTACACCCGTTCAGATGCCAATGTTTACCTCTCTCGCCCCTCCATATATCTTATTCGGGGTTTCGGGACGCATTCTTGAAATGACTCCGATATGTAAGTAATTCCCTAAAGTGTGCAAAATTTCAAACCATTGTCCCGCCCTCCTACCGCCCAACCAAAACCCTTCCTTTCGTCGCCCCCAAAGGCAATCCCTAAATTTTGCTATCTTCTCACCCCTCTTGATTTACCGCCATCAGAACCTCTGTTTATTTCTCATCCCTTTCCCTCCCAGTTTCTACTCATATTTCCCTTCCTTTTCTCTCTCCCTTTCACTTGCATATCTCTTTTCGTCAGCCCTTTCTTTCCTCCCGTAACTCCCACTTCTTTCTTCTCTCTCATCTATTTTTCTCTCTTCCCTTACGCTACTATCTCCTCCCGCTTTCTTCTTTCTCTCTTCCCTTACGCTACTCTCTCCTCCCGCTTTCTTCTTTCTCTCTTCCCTTACGCTACTCTCTCCTCCCGCTTTCTTCTCCTCTTTCTCATTAGTTTCTGTTATCCTCCTCACCTCTCCCCCTCTCTCTATTTCCTCTCATATCCCCCTCTTCCTTCCCTTTCTCCTATGTACTCCATTCTCTCTCATACTACTCTCTCCCGCTTTCCACTTATTTTTCTCCTTCCCCTCTTCCTTCCGTTCTCTGCACCCTCTCCTGCTCTCTCTCATCCTTTCTCTTTCCTCCCCGTCTTTCCTCACATTCTTCTCTCTCTCTCTACCTCTTGTTCCTCCCTCTTTCTCTCGCTACTCTCTCCTTTCATCTTCCTTTCTCTTTTTCATCTTTTTACTCTTTCTCTCTTCTCCTTCCTTCTTCCTCTCCTCTCTTCTATTTCTGCTTTCTCTCCCTATTCTTTTTCGCTTTCTTGTTTTCCTCTCTCCTCCAAATGTATCCTATCTCTCTTCTCCCCTTGTCTTCTCCAACTTCCTTAAACCTCTTTTTCTCTGCATCTCTTCTTTACTACATTCTTTCCTTATAATCCCTCACTTCTCCCTCTCCTCTCCACCACATATTGCACTTCCTTCCATCTCTTTCTCGTTATTTATAATGTAATATTTTAAAATCTTTATTATTATCATTGTCTCGAATTTAATGCTATAAGTCATATGGCTAGGAGGAAGATGCGGCTATACAACCCCAACCTAATCAATAAAGTCATTTTTCTATTTTCTCCACTTGCCCACCCAAATAACTCTCTCTTTTATCCAATCTCTTATTATGTCTCTTCCTCGGCTTTCCACTTTCCCCTTTTTGCACTGTGAATCATCCTCCGCCCTTTCTCTGCTTCATTAAACTCTCCGTAACGTGTTAACTGTTTTTGCTATTCCCTATCGCAGTGCTGTTCAACCGGCGGGCCGCATCGGTGGTTGCAAATCCTTCGGCGGGCCGCATTGGACTTTGCCAATTATTCGGCGGGCAGGATTGAAGTTTAAATCTGATTCTGGGGTGCCATATAAGTGGAATTCGAGTATAAATGAGGGTTTTAATAGTTAAAATTTCAATATTAAATGCTTTATTATCAAAATGTTCATAAAAATGTATGAATCTGTGTGTTAAAATTTTCGGATTGCTTTATCATCATAGTTTCGTGGGCCGCACAAAAACCCTTCGTGTGACGTAGGTTGGACACCCCTGCTCGCTCTATCATATACAGTTAGAGTTTTCAACAGAGGAAGCAGTACGGATAATTATTAAAGAATATATCTTCTAACTTAATCTTTCACGCATGATTTCGCAATCAAAAGTTATGATGTTAAGACCATGAAAACACTTCTAAGACGTTGTAGGCATGGTTTTACCGACAAAGACGTTTTAAGAACGAGAGAAAAATTACTCTTGCATTTTCGCGTATCTCATTGAAAGAATCCTACTTAAAGGCAAGTAAAATGTTGTGAGGTCGGGAGGATTTTGTTTGGAAATTGTGCTACAAACAAATTGATCACTTTATTTATATATATTTACAATCACAAACACTAATCATTCATTTCAATAGATGTGTATTTAATTTCTTTATCGCATTAAAGTATACCATGGGGTATGCGGCTACTTAAAAATGCTCAAGGGGTAGGCCAGCAAAAAAGTCGAAGAACCTTGTGGTGAGTACCTACGGCCCGCGAAGTTATGACGAAAAGGAGATCCTTAAACAATAAAACACATGGTATTGAAATTTCAATCCTAAAAACCTAATTTCACTGATATGATGTCTCATAATCTCGAGGTAACGTCCGAGTTACTAAACTCTAATCCGGTCTGCCGAAGTATTCGCAACTTGCATTTAGGCCCGCCGAAGAATTCGCATCCACCAATGCAATCCGCCATTTAAAAATGTTCGCCCGCCCCTGATATAGTCTCCTCTTCCTTCCTTCCTCCGTACCCTCCACGCCCTTCCATTTCGCGGCAATTTTTCTGTCCCGCAGTTTCCAGTTCCGTTCCGTCCGAAGAATGATTTCTGTTCCATGAAAGGAGGAATATTCGGATGGAATTTCTTAAGGACCGGCCAAGAAGCGAGAGAACGCGAGTTTGGAATGGAAGGGCATTTTTTCCGTTCCCCCCTTACCCTCGCCGCATACCTCTCTCTTCTGCCTCTCTCGGAGACACGAATTTGATTCCAGTCCAACGGAATTTTCGAATCGTTTTCGAATACAAATCGCTTACCCTCTTATTGTGTTCCTTTTTCTCGGGAAATGTCTGCGTAAATCTTAAGCGGTTTGACTTATTTGTTTGCTTCCGTGAATGCGGCGTCTGCTAGCGTGTCTGTGGTCGAGTGGGCGGAACGAGAGTACTCTCATACACCGACTTACAGGGTTTCGCTTTACACGTTTTTGGTTTAACGCGGTTGTGAAACGGTATCCGAGCATTAATAAAAGCATAAAATGTTACAGTTAGACTCTAGAGGTTATAAGAAAGTAAGTATTGATGAATACAGTGCAAATAAATTGAAGTATGTTGAGCTCAAGATGGTGCTCAAATGTTTCCTTGTGTATTCCTATGGGATAAAACCTATCCATTTTGCACGGCTTCGCTTTACTCGGCCATTTACAGAAACGTATATACAGTACAAAACGAGGGATTGTTGTAATATAAATACAGTAAAAACTTCCGAGGATGACAGAAAAAAGTCCATCTCATCAGCCCTTCGAGTAGTGTTAGCATAAATATGAGCGGCTGAGAAAAAAATTCCAGTTCCAGTTTTAGAAGCTTGAGTTATAGAGACTATCTTCTCTCGATTAAGGCTTTTAAAAATGCCAGAAATAAAATCTCATTCGGGCGAAATTTCTATCCTTCCAATTCTTTAAATCGAACTGTCTACTTAATTTTCCTATTCGGTATGTTTTTCATTTTTTTAATGAATTTGTGTTCCCACTTTTTAATGAAAATATTCGGAAAATAAGCTCACTGGTTTTTGCACGGGAAAAGAAACAGGACTTCTATCTTTTGCTCGTAAATAAAATACACTTGCAGTAAAAACGACCTTTCACCGAATATAATCGTCATCACGTCCAACAATTTCTCAAGTCGAAATGTTCAGGATCATATCAGCATCAATCAAATGGTGAGATTGAGTATTTGATGAACACTTAGCCAAAGCGGGTTTGATTGTACTTAGTAAAATAAATGTGAATTTTTTTACCCAGCACGTACATGAAATTTAATTATAAGCGGTCCTGAAATGGGCGCTGATCGTATTTCACGCACGTATGCGACGCGAGAAATCTCGTGATATTTCCTCGAGGTATTAAATTTGGCGCTTTTCAAGATGATTGCGCAAGAGAATACACCCATCCTTCCGTTTGCACGGTACATGAGCGCCCGTGAAGGACCGTTTAAAGCAAAACTGCACAAAGCGAGAAAGGTTTCTCCGTTGAAAGACGTGAAATTGAATTTGAACGCATCATAAGTTCAACATGCAACAATAAATCTAGTTATGTCGCATTAAGAACGGCTTTCTTTATTCATTCTCGTAAGATCTGAATCGAACTGAAACATTTTATGACTTCAGCGATTTTAAAATAATCCGCATATGAGTTCGGTTTGCCCGTCTGTTTGACTCTTAAACGAAAGCAGCTCGAGACTTCGTTTCCCCCCCCAATCGATTCAGCATTCTGAATCGTTCTCCTCATTTTCTCGATTTGTCCATCTGTTTAAATAAAAAAAACGCGGTTTACTCTCAGCTTGGCAGCTCTTTTCTTACTCGTTTTTTGACGCTTGGAGACCGTTCCAAAACCGTAAACATCGATTGCCGTGTAATTCGAGGTAGTTCTCTAAAAAGAAAATCCGGTTAAATCGAAACCGTGAAATTCGAGGTATGTATAATACTGTAGTCGAGGATTATAATGGAAGAGCGGAATGAAAATCATCAACGTCGTTAAAGCAATGATAAATGGAGAAACTTCCTAATAACCGTAAAAAAGGAAGTATTCACATACACGCCGGTTTAGGGGAAATCACTCCGCGCCATCATTAAAGTAATTACCTTTTTTACCTTTGCCGTCGATCTAATCTCTCGACACATTGCGAAGTCCTGCTTTAATTGGAGTAAAAACTTGCGTTTTTCCAGTATTTCACATGATAATGCCAGCGAGTAACCTACCGACTACGCGACGACCGAGGACGGATGCATTCGTAATCAAGTGACATTGATTGCATGATCGCGACAAAATACTGGAACGTTGCTCTCAAAACAAAAAAACTCGTAAAATTTCCTAATAGTATTTTCGTTTGAGAAGACGAGGGAGATTTCCCCGAAGGCCGACGAGGACGTCAAATTGTTACGTTTATTCTGAGCGAGTTTAAAACGACGTCGGTTTTGTTTATCTCGTTTTCTTGGCAAGCGTAACGAGGGTACTCCTCGAGGCTTGAGGAATTAGAAGAGAAAATGCAAATTAACATCACACGTGCAGGTGTGAGTGTCGCTGCTCCTCTCGTCTCTTTTAATAAAAGTTCCTCGATCGTTAATAGTTTGAGACGACAGACTGAGTGACGAGCAGGGGAGAAAATTTATTTTTAAATAAATATCTTAATATTTCTAATAAAGGTACCATGTAATTTAGCGGAGACTAAAAAATATGATTTGCTCGTGAAAGGTGTATTTTATAGCATGCGTGATTTTACTTAATATATGATAAATAATTCCACCTTAGAGCAATTAATGTACAAATCTTCGCTTGAGTTTTATATTTATTTTCACAGATATAAATCGTTGTTATGCAATTAGTTAAAAAAAAATGAGTAACACACGCACGCATATATATATATATATATATATATATATATATATATATATATATATATATATATATATATATAATTTATTTATAATAAATCCTTTAGAAAGCTGACAATTCCAATAAAGAGCCTTTCGTCAATTTTTATGATCATAGTTTTGTTTATCATATTTGCAACTTCGTTGATTTAAATGGTTACCGTGTCCAATATCTGGTTAGGGCTGCAATGATGTGTTCGTAGTGGGAGCAGAGTTATTTCCCATTTATTTTATAGTTTGCCTATACATAATTCACCAGTTCTTCTAGTGTCCGCAATATTACTCTTTGCTGGTAGTAATTACGTGTTTAAGAGTCTCCTATATGTGGAGAAATATATTGAGTAAAATTTAATTAATTAATTAATTTTTTTGTTTATGATAAGAATTTTCAATCTTACTATAATTTTATTTTACTTTCCTTTGATTTTTCTTGCCAGACATTTGAAAATTTTGCACGAGGGTTATATCAAATAACGAGGCTTAAACCTCGCTCGCTGAAGAATGATTAATACAAGTGCAAATTAAGGTAGGGGGCGAGAAATGAAGGAGAACATATATCCGAATGAAGTAGTAGCGGTTCGGATTTTTCTTCGGTAATTTCCCTTTCTTGCTTCCATATTTTATCAATCTTGATTTCTCCTGCTCTGCATAATTTAACTACAGTAATCGCGTGCAAGTGTACATCGATAAAGTGATACATTAATTTTTTGTTAATGGCATGGTACCATTCCCATGTCTTTATTGCCTGAGCTCTATCAGTGATAATTCATCCCTGCCGTTAATCCGATGTGCATTCCGCTTCCACCGCGTTGTAGTTCATAAAACAACAGGCAGTAATAATCGTTAGGTTGGTACGAATTAAGTTATATTTTGGTTTCAGGCAACTCATTGATATCTGGGATAACGTTAAAGTTGGCTTTTCATAAATAATTTTAATAGTATAAGAAGCACTAACATATTTAAACTGATTTACCTGGGCACTGCATAACGAGTGCTTTTTCCGTAATCGAGTGAGAAGACGTAATAAAACGCGTAATATTTTTTCGTTACTTCAAGATGGTGAAATTATTGCCTTTTCCGATTCCATTGGTGTTAATAGGACCGCTCATTTCATCGTAATTTTTTTATAACGCGTCATCTAAGAAAAACATGAGCCATATATCACTTATGTCTGCTATGGATCTTAAGCCCTTATTTGAAGAGATTTTGAATAAAAACCTTCTCGCGAGTCATTTTTTAATTCATTCTTCCGATTTGTAGAGAAAGATTTTATAAATCTTTGTGCGAGCGGTAGGGAAGACTTTGAAAAGGATGCAGAGGAGGCGTGAAATGAGGAAAAGGAGAGGAAGTGGAAGGAAGAATGAGAGAGCACGAGGAAAGGAAAGAGTGCAGGGAGAGGAAGGATGGGAGAGGAGGAAGTGAGAATAGAAAGTCAGAAGAGAAAGTGAAAAGAGGAGAAGCGAGGGTAATAAATGAAGAAAGGGAGAGAATAGAGTTAGACTGGAATGAGAGGGACGGAGGAGGACATGAAGGAGGCGGAGATAATGAAGTGACAGGTATTGAGAGAGCGAAAAGATTATAAAAGGAGAGAGATAACAGGGAAAGATGGGGTTGCGGCAAGAATTGAATGGGAGAGGATAAAGTAGGGGAGAAGAGGAGAAAGAGTGGAAAGATGGGTTAAGGTCAGAGATAAGATGGAAGGGTTAATCTGGGAAGAGAGAGAGCAGAAGATTGAATCAATTAAGATTGCGGTTATAGGATTAGATTGAGCAGAAGCGGGAAAGAGGGAGGAGGAAAAAGATAGAAAGAAAGATAAATGCCTCTATTTGTCAATGTTGAGACTTTAAAGTGTCCCTCTCATAACATACAAATAAGTTAAATTAACGATGTGAATTTTATAATAAATTTTACAATAAACGTAGTAATTTTAGCAGCACTATGAATCCCATTCTCATGCGGCAAGGAGTACATAGGACAAACGGGACGGACAATAGAGACCAGAATAAAAGAACATGCAAGATGAATCCGCCGCGACCAGCCCGAAAAGTCAGCGGTTGCAGAGCACAGCACCTCCTCAGACCACCGCATCAACTTCACCGAGGCCAAAGTGGTCGCAAAGGCAAGCGGCTTTTGGGAGAGGCTGGTGAAGGGAGCCATCGATATTAGGCTGCACAAAAACACGCTTAACAGGGACACGGGATTCCCGCTCAGCAAAGTGTGGAATCCGATACTCCCCAAAATTGGGGAACGCCATAGGCCGACTCAACAGCCATTGGGAGACGGGCCACCAACCCTCGGTGGATGTATAAGCACGGACGGACAAACGGAAGAGAAAGGCGCCGAAACGTCGGAAGACACCATTCTCTACTGGCTGGAAACCCGATAAAAATTCACCGCAGCACTATGAATAACTGATAAGTTAGCTAGTTCAAACACATGTAAAAATGTTAGGAAACCCAAATGCGCATTTCGGCTATCCTTGGTGGTTCTTCACCAATATTGCATTCTAAAGTCGTTCCCAAGCTACATATTTGTGTAGCTATCGAAACTACCGTATTTTTCAGCTTTATTTCGGCCGAGCTCGATAATTGTTATCATTATATATCGACGACTCTTACAGAGGAGTATATAACATATATATAACATATAGGAGGATACTAATGTTTAGGCACTTCCAGATGTGCTGGAGATTCGAAATTTTTTTTATAGGTAGGATTTTGTGCAAAACCGACTAGAAAAAACGAAAATCTTGAAAAACTGTAACGATGCGGGCGCTAAAAATTCGCAATTGTTTAAACAAATTTTCATGGTTTATGTATTTTTGCATGTGCTACAGAGTTGAATTTTTTTTAATAAGTAGAATTCATATAAAAACGAAATAGGGATTATACAAATTTTGATATTTTAATTTGTTTGGCAGTTAAAAATTTTTAAAGTTTAAACAAATGGATAACTGTTTAGGTACTACGGGATGAGCTAGGAAGCTGAAATTTTCAAATTATTTACAGAGTAGTGAATTTACACAAATAAACATTTCAATTTTACCATATATGAATTTCGGCGGCCGTTAAAAATTATTTAAATTTAAACAATTAGAAAAATATTATTTTACTTCTAGAAATGCTACAACTTTAAAATTTGGCTAAAATGTGCAGCATTAGTACCCCATAATGAAGAAAGTGTAAAATTTTTAAAATTGCAACATTTGGGGATTGTTTTAATCTATTATTTTTACATAAGGGAAAAACGAAAATCGCTCCGGAGGTGAAATCTTCAGAATTAAAAAATATTTGTAATGATGAAATGTCTGTATGAAAAATGAATGTTTTTTCAAGGTGAGGTGAAATGCTTGCAGTATGCAAGCACCAACTACTAGTATGTTATATCCTCCTCCTCCTCTGTAAGGAACGTCTATATAGAATGATACACATAAAATACACACTAATACCATAATACATAAATATGAAATATGCATCAACATTCTTTACAATTTCCTATCAAGTATTAATAAACTATACATTTTTGATTTAAAACAACTCAAGGAACTGGAGCGTTTTACATGGTTGCAGGGCCGGCTTCAGACATTTCGCCGCCCTGAGGCGGGAAATTTTTGACCGCCCCCCCTCCCCCTCATGTTCCGTGGATCTCCGATGGTCACGAATTTTGCTTTACTAAATCATTAATATCTAAAATTATCACACAATCGTGCCAATATTTATTTTAGTTAACATATAAGAGACATGTTAACTACATATATTGGATCTCCGTTTACTGTTTTCTTTCAGTTTCTTTACGGCCAAAAAAATTATATCGTTTTTTGTTAAATTCAAAGTTAATTTTCGTTTTTCGTTACGTTTGACGTTATAACGAAAAAGGTTACCACAAATAAAAAATTGAGTTAATTGCACTTTCATATATTATATAAATATATAGTTTTTATTTTCTTTACCTTTGCAACCCACATCAGAATTCATACAAATACTAACCGAATATAATTGCTAATTAGTTGATTAGAAAATATGATATTTCTGACTGAAGAAACATCCTCTGCAACATCAATGACAATAGAACACTTTTTTTACGAGTCCTTAGACAGTGATATTCGGCACAAACTGAGATGACATGAGTAAACTCCCATATACGATTTGATGTTTTAGCCTAGCATTGTCGATTGTGCACATCCAACTACTGCGTGCCAAATTTCAGTTTCCCGTCTCGTCTACGTCCGCGGAGTGGTCTCCACTTCACGATAAACATTTTCAAACAAATGTAGAATGTACAACTTTGACAGATATGACAACCATAGTCATATTATTTCATCTCAACAAAAATTTGAAGAGCTGATAAATTACAAAAATAATCTTCTACTTCCATTGGACTTCTTACAGCCAAATACCAATCTTCTCTTGACAATTTAATAAAAATTCTGAATATAAAATTTTCAGTTGATCGTATAATATTTCCAATATAAATACTGACAATGATGAATGCATTGATTTTGGTCTATTTAAAAAAATTATAACAGGATTACACAGAACATTTTCATGCTAGAAACACGGCATTGAAAATAATTAGGTTGAATCCATGACCTACGTTATCATAATATACAGGAAATAATAACACCAAACTGTGGGATGGAATTTATTTTATTATCTAAGGAAATAACTTATAATTTTTGTTCTCATTTTTCATTTTTTATTTGTTAAATTAAATACTAATTCAAAATATCATTTTGTTAAATTGATATTGTTTACAGTCTCATTTTATGGACTAACATTATGTAATAAATTTTTACCTAAAAGTATTAATGGAAATGAAGTAATTGACTGTTTGGTGGATTGACACAGTCTAGCAAAAATACAATGTAGTATTAAATAAATGAGGACTACTAGTTTATATCTAAATAGTACATCTCACTAGGGTAGGTACCTAAGTCATCTTATGATGTTAGAAACAAACTTAACAAAAACTTATTGTGTAGATGCCTACTAATAACTCGAGAGATGGTCTCATTTTCTTGATCTTGTAAAACCGAAACCATGTACATCAAGTCCGTGTAAATCGAGAGATGGTCGCATTTTCTTGACCCTGTATAACCGAAACCGTGTACATCAAGCACCGTGTAAATCGAGGGATATATCTACCGTGCAAAGTCAATGTCCATTGATTGCCTAGGACCGATTCTGTGTACAACCACACCGTGAGAATATTGAACTAACGGTTTTGGTTTTTCCGTTTTTCGTTACGTTATCCGTTACGCTAATTTAGAAAATTTAGTTAACGTTTTTCGTTACCTTATTTAAAAATCATGTCGTTATTGCGTTATTTCGTTACGTTACGCGTAATGTTTTCCATCACTGTTTTCTTTCTTTTCCGTAGCCGTACAGACTGTGTTAAAGTCACGAAGGGTACATTGGGTGTGTTTCCCTTGGTTTCCCCATACCTCCCTCCAGTTTTTGTAAATGTGTCTCTTTGAGCAGAGTTACCGCCCCTGCTCTAAGACCAAACTTAACAAGAGGGAATGGCGTCAGTATGGTCAGTATGTCAACAGCCGCGGCATGGGGACACCCCCTCGACCCTGCGCCCTGAGGCGATTGCCTCACTTGCTTACTGTCTGAAGTCGGCCCTGCATGCTGACGCTTGATACCGAGCTGATCTGTGAAGTCATTAAACACAAGGCAACAGTAGTCGAAGTGAGGGAAGATTAAGATGGATATAAGCAATTTAGGGGTATGTAGAGGTAACAAGTTCCTATTTACTTTCAGCTGGTATAAAATTTTATTTATTTTATTCGAAATGTCTGATTCCTGATTTTGCCATGACAGATTTTCATTCAATGTATTTCCTAGGTTTCGGACAGTATTTGAGAAGGGAATAGCAGTGGTTCCAAGCGTAACCTTAGGGATAATATTTAAATCAAAGGAATTTATTAGTTTTAAACTACTGATAATGATAGCTTTGATTGTTGAGCAGTTTAAAATAAATGAATTGTTATTGGCCCATTTCGAGATAGCAGTGACGTCTTCATTGATTTTTGAGATAGCATCCGGAAAATCCCGAGGGGGACAATGCCAGTAAATTTGCAAGTCATCAGCGTACAGCATATATTTACAATGCTTTATATTTTCTGGAAGGTCAAGTAGGTATATTGAAAATAGAAGAGGCCCAAGGACAGAACCTTGGGGAACCCCACATGGAACTGAAATCCAATTTGACATGTTTCCATTAGGGTCTTTGATTGCTTGGCGACGGCCATCCAAATATGAATGGAACCAGTTTAATACGGAACAGGAAAAATTTAGATTTTTCATCTTAGATAGCAAACGAGCGTGATTTACACGGTCAAAAGTACTAGTACGGTTACCATTCTCTTATCGATCGCATATCTTATATTGTCGGTGAATTTTAAGAGAGCTTAATGAGTACTGAAATCTTTGCGAAACCCAGATTGAATAGGATCATATTTTCCGCTCTTCGAAAGATAATCAGTAATTTGCTGATGAACTATGCGTTCCAAGACTTTGGGAATAGCAAATAAGGGAGGGAGAGAAGGGGAAGAGGGAGGGGGAGAGGGAAGGAGATAGGGGGAGAGGGAGAGCGGGGAGGGAGAAAGGAGAAGGGAGAGAGGGGGAGGGAGAGAGGGGGAGGGAGAGAGGGGGAGGGAGAGAGGGGGAGGGAGAGAGGGGGAGGGAGAGAGGGGGAGGTAAAGAGGGGGAGGAGAGAGGGGATAGGAGAGAGGGGAAGGGAGAGATTGAGAGGGAGAGAGGGGGAGAGAGGAGAAGAGAGAGTGGGAGAGGAGGATGAAGATTAAGGAGATGGAGAGGAGGAAGGATAATTTGGAGGAAGTCGGCACGGAGAGAGGATTGCGGCGACCGCGGTTATGATGCATACATAACGTGTGACCGCGAGAAAATAACGAAACCGCGACATCATGGCTAGGAAGAGAGTCACACAAACCCACGCTTCAAAACATGTCGGGGAGAACGGAGGGAATATGAGTTTTTTGTGGCACGGCGAGTGAGAGTGATGCATCTACATCTACATGTTAGCCTGCAATTCACCTAATTGGTGGATGGCAGGGGGTGCAATGCACCAAAACCTACCTAAAGATTGCCTTTCGCAGTTTGTAATTTTCTATTGTGATCTCGTATTATCCTCGGAAAGAACGAGCCTAGATAACGCTCCGTCCTACAATCGATCTCAACGTTGGTGCTTCAATTATTCCTTCAACCTCCTCTTTTAGACATTCCGACCTATATTTCTCCAGAAGCCTCAACCTTGAGTTCAATCTACAGTCCTCCAGTGGTACTCGGTTCAAATCACTCATTAATGAAGTGACGCTTTCCTTATTTTAATACTTTTGTTTTACGAATCTGTTATAGAGTGAGGGAAATAGGGATGGCGTAAGAGTAAGAGAGGAGGGAATAAGAGAGACAGAAAGACAAACGTCTTCATTTCTGACAGAACTGATACTGTCTAGTACCATCTTACATTTAACACTTCGTCATATGATGCAAATTATATAATAACATTGAAATACTTACATCGCAGAAAAATGTTTTAAAAAATACTTACCAATGTGATTTCATTGTAACAGTTTATGATACTTTTAAGTTTGTTCTCTTCATTAAACTCCGTCGAATATTACATACGATGAATGTAAAAATGTTTCAGTATAACGTACTTCATCGTTAATTATGTTTTGTTATCAAATGAAAATTTATGTTGTTCCGACAACTGAAATTCTTTGTTTTACAACACATTAGCCAAAAATCACATTGAAGATTGAATAATTGACAGCACGATGAACAACTTAAACCCCTTTCTGGCATTTTAATAAGGAACTTTTTTGAAAACCAAGCACGGAAATGAGAGAATTTTATGAGAATGTACCGTTTTTATATATTTTTATGATTTTTTATTTTTATTCATCTTACTGAGTATCTAAAAAGCATTTTAAGTATAAATTTCTTTCAGTACAACATAGAACAACGTCCGGAGACATACGTTATAATGGGATTCCACCCGGATAAATTTCTAATAAAATCGACTTAAGAAGTTTTAACCTCGTGGAATTGTGTTTTGTAAAATTTAGTGCACAAAAAAGTAAAGCAACTCGAAGATTCGTTTGTTTTTTGTGTCAGTGAAATTTTCTTGTGATAAGTTACTTTATTTTTTGAGTGTTAGATATTATAAATTTCAACTGTGTAAATATTTAAATCAGTGATGTATAAATAGAAGATTTTTAAAAATGTCCGAGGTTTGAAATTTGTGGGTCAAATAAAGAATTCGTAATAGAAAAATGGCTAAGGGAGAGAAGGATAAGAAAAGAGGGCGAGAGAAAGAGTAATAAAGAATAAAAGAGAGAGAAAAGAATGTGAAAGAGAAATGGAAATAAAAGGGGACGGAGAGAGAAGATATGGTTGAATTGAGACATGGGAAGATAGAGAAAGAATAAGAACGAAAGGGTGAAAGAAGATTGAGAAATGGCGTGGCAGAGGGTAACTTGCAGAGAGGAAGAGAGAGAGAGAGAGAGAGAGAGAGAGAAAGACGGAAAGAGAGAAAGACGGAGAGAGAGATATTTACAGTAGCACAGAGCAAAACGACTGGATGACGACGATCCGTACTCCGGTCGGTTGCTGCGAAACGAGATGTGGAAAGAGATGGAACGAGGAGAGGGGAGGGATGGCGGGGAGGAGGTGACGACTGTGATTGATAGGGAACAAAGGGTTGGGAAAAAAGATACGGACGGAGGAATAAAGTCGAGGAGATATTAAGATTGACGGGAGACTTGGAGGCGAGAATAAGTTTTATGGCGGGTAGAAGGACATTTCGGTGAGAAAGCGTGACTTTAAATTAAAAAAATCAAAATAAAAACAACTTTCAAAAACGTAAATAAATATTGAAATTACTTCTTTGAAATGAAAAAACTGAGTTTATTTGCTTATTTTTATTCGGCTGCAGATCTCTTCGGAAAAATTATGTGTAAACTTGTATGCAAAACCTTTTTAACAACTACATTTTTACCATCAAATTGCTAATCAGAATATATCGATATTGTTTTTATATAGGTACTAAAGCTTTATTGGAAGATATGGCTTTATTTGAATAGAAATCGTATCTGGTAAAATGTAAGAAAACCAGGAGCAACCAATTCCCAGAAATAGATGTAAAGGTGTAACGTGGGCGTGTGCAGACCAATGCACCCAAGCCACATCATGCACGCAAGAGTAAATTATGAAAGCGAACCTTATAATGTAAAACAAATAATTTCACATTTGGTGGCTAAAATTATGGCCGTAAAACCGTGTACAGTGAAGCAATGTCGTTATAAATTTATTAATAATTGATTTTCTACTTTCGCATCCTATCACATAACTCCTTATGTGCCCCGCCGAAGTGTTTTCATCTACTAATACATCCCGCCTAAGCACCTACAACTGCTAATACCTCGTAAAAGTTGACCCACCCTATGTGTAAGGATCCCATCTCAGAAATATATTTCTACTTTTCATCTTTAAAAAAACAAAGAAATTGTCAAGCGGGGCAAGAATATCTTATTGTTAGACAACGGTTCATGTCTTTATCTTGCCAATTTCAAATAGGTCAAAGTCGAGGTAGAATTTAATATCTCTTCAGTTTTATTTGAAAAGAAGTGAGAAATTGAGCGTCCATGGCATCCTCTTCCAAGGTCATAGCTATTCGAGTGCAAGGCGAAGAACGAACGTTGGCTCGGTTGTGGATATGTCAGACGAATGGCATGTGTCGGGATTGGTTTAATTGGACGACCGCTTCCTTTGGGACACTTTTATTCGCACTCACTTTTCATGATGGAAGTAATGGTCAGCTCTTCGAGTTCATGGCCATTTTGAAATGTGGAAAAGGAACTGGCGAGTAGAAGTAAGGGTTTATTTAAAGTCTATGAAGATGTTAAAAAAGCGTTCGAAACCACTTAAAAATGTATACCTTAAATGGCCTTGTATTTCTTAAATATCATTTTATGAATAAAAATATATTTCATAAAAGAATTACTCTATTACCCGGGTAGTTCAAAATCCGAGTATTTGGATTCTCTAGTTTATATGCAGGATACTGACTTTTATTGGTGTATGATTATAAAATCGGATTCGTAAGAGTAACGAAAATAGAGTTGCTGCAGAATTAACCGTTGTTGCAATTCCTCGATTTAATAGACTCCATATTTGCTTGAATTTTTATAATAACTAGCGGAATTACCCGTTGAACATCAACGGGACTTTGTAGTGCGATTAAAATATAACTTCTGGGGTGTTTGTGTCTGATCATTGAACGTTTCGAGTAAATGTAATTGTTTGATTAATTAATAAATTCCTGACAATCATTTGAATTCTCCCAGAAAATGAAGCGCTTGAAATTTATTACATTCTGGCATCAATATACGACTTGATTTGCCACTCTTTGGCTCCATTATACTTCCTCTTCGTATGTTTACTGAATAATAATATTCTTCAATTATTAACGTTGCAATCTATTAAGTTTGACATTGCGCGAAGCGAATAACGTAGTACTTTCGTCTATTTGAAGGTTTAATAGACGCAAATTCAATCGGAGGCAACAATGCGGGACGCCTTGGCAACACCCGGAAAGAGTACAAAAAAGCGATAGAATTTCGAAAATAAATGCGTTTTTCTATGTAACATCTAACTATCGCAAGAATAAGATATTATATAGTTTTAGCCGTCGAATAAAACAAAAAAGGAGAAATTCGGTCCAGAGGAAAAGAGAGAGATTAGAGAGAAAGAGAGGACTAAAATGATGAAGTAAGAGAGAGGAGGGTAAAAAGAGATAGAATAGAGAGAGGAAGAGGAAGGAAGATAAGAAGAAAGAAGGGAGAGATCGAGAGTGGAAGGGAGAGAGAGTGGGTGAAAAGTAGAGGGAGAGGAGAGTGGAGAGAGAGAGATGAATAGAGAAAGAGATATAATAGAAGGGAGGGATAGGAACGAAGGAGAGAAAGAGATAAGGTGGAGGAGGTAGGAAGGATGAGGTGAGAATAAGGGAGAAGGAATTGGAGAGAGATTTAAAAAAATAAAAATAAAAAAGGAAAGAATAGACGCAAAGAAGTTTCGGAAAGGGAGAGCAAGATTCGAGAAAAAGGGAGAGAGGAACAAGCGTGAGTGAAGTGGATGAGAAGAGGAAGGAAAGAGAGAGAGAGAGAGAGAGGACGTTGCATAAGCAGAGACGAATGATTTCTCATGCAAATGAGCGATTGCCTGTCGCGGGGCCCCACAGGTGTGTCTCAGCTCCCGCCCTATCTATAGGCCGTGAGGAGGGACTTCCTCTCTCTCTCTCTCTCTCTCTCCTGCGCTTCTTCCCATTCTCTCTCTCTCTCACACACCCTTCTGCCTCTCCCCATTTCTTCCGTCACACCCACTTCCTTTCCTCCCCTCCCTCCCCCTCCCGCTTCTCCCTCCCGCCCCTCTCCCCCTCCCGCCCCACTCCCCCTCCCGCCCCACTCCCCCTCCCGCCCCACTCCCCCTCCCACCCCTCTCCCCCTCCCGCCCCACTCCCCCTCCCGCAACTCTCCCCCTCCCACACCTCCCCCCTCCCTCACCTCCCCCCCTACCGCCCCTCTCCCCCTCCCGCCCCTCTCCCTCTTCCCACCTCCCTCCCCTTCCTCCTCCCCTCCTCTCCAGTCCTCATCCTTTTTCCTATTCATTCCTCAAAAATATTTACACATTCATTGGGGCAGAGATCCTTGGCTCCGTCAAGACAGCCAAATTAGGCGTCTATCCAAGGCCAGTCTGGTCGCATGGTCACGAGAATTGTACCGCGTCGAGAGTATTCCAGAAGCGATGCCAAATGGAAGTTCGTTCCCGGCGGGGTGATTGCTCCGGCATTCTAAGCTCTCACTCATAGTGTGGACGTTATGCGTGAAAAACATATGTGGTAGTACATAAAAGCTACGTGTCTGGGTAACTGTGCCTCTTCTTTGCTGCTAAGGATACACCTTTAAGTGTTTACGGTTTGAAGAAGAGATTAAGGTTTCTGGATAGATTTAAAAGTTGTTACAGCATTTAACGGAGAAACCTGCCATTAGTGAGCCAATAATCTTTCGATAGAGAAAATACTTTAAAGAAATTGAACTGATCTTTTCTAAAACCGAGAATATTGTGAAGTTGTTTCATAAATTGAAAAAAATTAGAAGCAATTATAGTTTTTTTAATTCTAAAGCTAAATTTTTCTCTTAATTATCTTCCTATAATTGAAAATGCCATTCAAATAAATAAAACTAAAATTTATGGGCTCAAAATTAATTTTAAAACGCATATGAAACAAATTCTTTCGAATACGGCATTATTTTTTTATCGAACATATTTTACTATTCTATTGCTTAAATACCCGTGATTGCGACTGAATTAGTTCTGTTCGAATATTTTAATTAAAAAGTTCCATTAACATTTGTACACAAAAAATGAACTTATTAATTGTAGGGAAATACTTAATAAGTAAACATTTGTGTAAGAAATGTGAGGACTTTTTGTTAAAACTGGAAATATTTTCATGAAATTTAAGTTTACACATGCTTTTCGTATAAGGCCTTCGGAATACAAATGGCTTTTGAGTTGAATTTTGTTCAACCGGTAGTATATGAGTTTGTTGAATATCGATTTTTAACACTTCGTTTCACGAATCCGTATCTTCTTGAATCTTTTGTTCCCATCGCTGTTAATTTACGTATAAGCTTAAAAGCAAAAATTATAAGATCATGTCGGTGGAACCGGTCTTTACGTAATATTTAAAGAAGGCCTTCGTTAGATTTCCAAGTTGAGTGCAAGCCTAAACAAGTGAAGATATAAAAATGATTTTTTTTACCAATATTTATATAGTTTATATTTTAATATGAATAAACTCTATAATATAATTATGATAACCTTGCTGCTTGCATGGACGTAAACAGTTGTGTCTACCAGCTGTTGAGTGATGTGGGGGTCTCTATATTTAACCCTGAATCTTTTTACAGTTGAGGGAATGGCAGAAAAAATTTGAGAACTCAGTGGCAAACGTAGGAATGTTTGGTATATAAGTTGTAAGAAGTTTGATAGTATCTTTTGTTTCATTAATGAAAATACTGACTTATGCATTCATATTGCTTAAAATCAAAGAAAATATACTGCTAGTTCAAAGTAATTCAGCTTTATATAATAGTAGGAGTGAAACTGTTGATCACCGACGAAGTTTTCAATGGCCTTTTCATAGGGTAAACAGTTTTCAGAATAATCTTAAATGAATAAAGATGAAAAGTTTTTAATATAAATAAAAACTTACTATCATTAATAATTGCGATAAATAAAAACATACATTTATTAGCAGAAATATCCCTTCAAAAAACGTAGGAATGCTCGTATCAATACAAATCCGCATTAAATAAAGAGACTTCTATTACACTACGAACAGTGACAATAGTTTGTTTAATCTCGTTGCTATGATGGACGCTTGTAATTTGTTCAGATTCGCTTCAGTGATATAAATTAATAATAATTATAAATAATATAATAGAGAAAAGGAAAGCTAAGGCTATATAGTACAAATAATGTGATAACTGTTGTCAAAATAATAAAATGATAAAAATAACTAAAAAGAAAATTTTAAATGAAAAATGCCACCAATACTATATATAATATATTTATATTCCCACGCAAATTTATCGCAGCGCCAACTCAAAGATCTGGTGGGCGAGGTTACTAAATCACTCGTGTTAGACGAAGATAATCTAAGGTGACTTGGTTAGAACCCTTTGGATTTTTTTTTAGATTAGACGGGGTCCAAAACATATATACCTACATAATATACCTACATAATATATCTACATAATATACCTACATAATATACCTACATAATATACCTACATAATATACCTACGTAATATACCTACATAATATACCTACATTAAAGAGAATTCTGTCCATTCTGTGTGTTTGCACAGTTGCAGCACATTTTGCATTTGCATTTTAAAATCACTTAGAATAGCGATATGAATACGGGACTTTCACCAAACCACCCCTAAAAGAACGGTTTTCATTTTCCAGCCATCGATTTTTGAATACGCGTCGAATCGTTCCACAAATTCGTTATTAACACAAAAAATTGGCAAAATTTTAGACGAAAAAAATTTCATCGTCAAGGGCGACGACATTGTTGCTGATCTATAGGTATGCCGCAAAGATAAGAACATGCGCGGATTTCGGCCGCGCACGGAGGGGAAGTTCTCTCGGTCATCTTGACTTCCCCCACCCCACTAATAGCCCATCCCTCTCCTCCTTAGGTTGTCAGTTCTCACTATTTACAGTTGCTGCCTAGACGAAGTTTTGAGAATAATTGGCAACAGTGTTGTTAGAAAATGATGGCGATAGCCCGTGCGGTAAGGAAGGACGGGAGGGGAGGGTGCCAAGTGGAGTGGGAGATTAGGCCACACCCACTGTACACTCAAAATGTTCTTTTGATCGCGGTAGATAGCAAAATTACGTCTATGTATAAAGCAATGAGATGAACTTTGATATTGTATTTGAAATCAATTATGAGAACTCTTCTTATATATTTGAAATGCATTTTAATCGAAAGGGAAGTAATGATGGCTTCATTTGAACGGTAGGTTTGTTTACTGCAGTGCCATTTCTAAGGCGTGGAAGAAATGCGAATGAACATACGACCGCTAATATTTTAATTAGTTTTTAGTTTTGTTTACCTTGACGAGGAAAGAACTTAGTGATTAGCTCTTTTAATTCACGCATTGTTTGTAATAACTATAAATGCACCGGCCATACGTCAAATATCTTGCTTAATTATCGAAAGAAATTAATCATAATCATTGTCAATATAGTAATTTGCGTTAAACTTCCCAATAAAATTTGCAAACGAAAAGATATTTTCAATGTACGCGTGAAGTATCTTCCTATTTAAAATGTTGAGTTTTCCATCATTACAATGCATTGGAGTCGTTTCTGACTAAAGTTTTTACGCTACGTGTTTATTTGTTTTAAATTTACGTGGAACTTTACACATAAATTCTCAATCGGTTTTTGTCCTTCATGAGTTTGTTTCATTGCAACCTCTTTATGAAATGTCGAAAAATCAGAAAAAATCGAATATAAACTTAAACTATGAGGGAGGAGAATGGAAGAGAGAAAAGGAGGAAGAATGGGAAGTGCCTTAAATTTAGTATTTAATCCACGCATACCTCATCATCATCTGAGTCCAGCCGATTCGCATCGTTCCTACGCAAAATGGGTATCTTAGAAGGGGGGAGAGAAACCCGGTGCCGGCATTTGCCTGCTCTTACGAAGAACACCAGGGAGGCCAACTGCAACGTCCCTTCCAAAGGACGTGATGATTTGAGCGCGCTTCTCATTTTTCTCGTTCATCATTGGCCCGTCCTCGTCACCGTAGTTCCAACACGCACAAATAGGGGGCCGGAGCGTCCTCGGAAAAAATCCCCATAAGGACTCGAACCGGGCGTCGCTTTTTAGCAGATCGTAACACCACCGGCTCCCCCTAATCCACGCATACCCGTCATATTGACTGGCTTTTATACTAGTGTGTGTGTGTGTATATATATATATATATATATATATATATATATATATATAAAGCGAAGTTAATATATAAGTTGGTAACAAGGAACGTAATTTAAGGAATTGAGTACGTTTTTTAAATTCCATACAGTATCTTGGTCACCATTAGAATTCAATTTAACACATGAGTAAATCAAAATTTGGCCGTATTGGTAGGAGGGATATTTTCAAATATATACTGACTATAAGGAGGAACATATTACAGTGGCATGTGTTTATTGATGGATCAGCCTTACGCAGCATAATAGATATCAAATAGCTTGGTCGAGGCTATGTTTTTCCTTAAGCCAGCAGATGAGGTGATATGATGGGATCATGTGATGAGGAGCTGGCTTAAGTAAAAGGCATATCGTAGATAGCCGCTAACATTGTTTTCAGCCTGCAAAAGCTCAACTTCTTACTTTCATTAGATAGCTTGGTGTGACCAGTGAGGGTGCTCCGGGACGGTTTAATTAACAAGTTACAAATATGGGACGGTTGGTCGCCCTACCGTATAGGTCGAGTTGCCTCTTAAAATACTTATTATTTAGCTAAAATTTGCATGCAATCATTTTAATGGCTATGAAAGATACCTGCGTCATTTATATGCAAATCATAATTTCGGTTCCTTAATTAATTCATCGAATTCGCCGTTCGGATTTTGTAACACATGTAAAATTCGCCAAATCTCACTGCTTCCGATCTTTAATTACGTTGCGCGTCTTCATCTATGTCTA
Source organism: Tanypteryx hageni (assembly GCA_028673005.1). NCBI lineage: Eukaryota > Metazoa > Arthropoda > Insecta > Odonata > Petaluridae > Tanypteryx > Tanypteryx hageni. The sequence goes on along the minus strand of CM054118.1, from coordinate 4,618,269 downwards.
CATTTACATGATACCCTGCAAGTCACCGTATTTGTGGATGGCAAGGGGTGCAGTGCACCAATAGTTCCTAGTTTTCCTACGTTACCTTTCTCTATTATCTTGACGATGAACGTGTGGTTATTATTGGAGTTTGAAAAATTCTCACCTATTTCGCGAATAAAAGGCGTCTTTTGGGCCTCTGAATCCCCGCCCCTCATTCCCTTCCCCGCAATCGTCCCTTCCCAATCGATGCCGCACACCTGCAAACGCGCTCTTCAACTTTGAAGTTCAAGGTCGAACCATTAAATGAAACGGTCGAAAAATGCACCCACGTCTCGGATTTTAAGCGTCATTAACTCTTTTGAATGTCAAATTGACGTATTAAGACTTGACGGCTTGTTTGCGTGGGTCGCTTTTTGGTCCGTTGCCTTTCGATATCTTTGCCAAAAATGGTCGACCCGAGTCTCTTTTCGGTCAAAATATATTCAGCTTTGGCCTCTCGGTCGGAAAACTACGTCAGATGAATTTTTAAAAACGCCGCATTGAGCACTGACATTGATTATTTGTGTTGCGTAGTCATAGAAACAAGTTGTTAGATTTCGTGACTTACTATTCAGTCGAAGTACGCTAATTTGTATCCATTTAGTTTTCTTGATTCAATATATGAGATATTACGGCTTAGATATTTTTGAATAAAACAAGATCAGAAATATCAATGCTGCGGAATTATAGAGCAAATATATAATTTATTTAGTTACTTTACATTGTCTGAATGCATGTAATGTAAGATTACTTTAAGCTAAAAATTAATGTTTACTCGGTTTTAAAACTAAATTTAATGATCAGAAATAACTTATAGGTACACTTTGTAATTTCTACTATTATGTTTGATGCTTACCACCATTGTATCGACGTGATACGTCATTCTGACGTGACCTATGACGTGGCGTATCACGTCGAAACATAGGTCGTAAGCATCAAATAAAATAGTGGAAAATGAAAAAGTTTATAAAGTTACTTCTAATAATGGAAATATTCTACAAGGTTGCCCCAAAAACAGTCAAATTTATTTTGTTTACTAGTTTTCCAATAAAAAATAAGACCATAAATTGAGTTTTAATCGTCGTAGTGAAAGCATTCTGCGTTTATTAAATTAAATCGAATTCACTTATGCAATTGAAAATGTTTTAAAATTGTCTACGCAATGAAGAATAAAATTGAAAGAGATATTTATTTTTCGAATATTAGGACATCATGTAAATAATCATGTAAATGCAATGCTCTATTAAAATCATCCAATTCGCACGTAGAAGACCTTAAAGACGCATAATGAAATCCTCTCGGTTCTCTTTCTCTCTCTCACTGCTCCGCGTCCGTGACGAGGAGCTGCGACCTCGCGTGCGTCAGCAAGACGCGATCCCACGACCTCCAATGGGGAAATGCAGTCGTCCGCATCTTTCAGCTTGGACGCCGAGTTGACTTTTTTTAATGAAGGCAGAGCACCATCGCGAAAACAAATGAATGACGTTAAGAGATTGCTGCGACAATTTTGAAAGGGGAGCCGGATGTGACGAAAGAAAAAGGGAGGTGAGAACAGCGAGGAGAGACAGGATGGTGAGCGATAGATATGAGAGAGGAAATCGGAGAGGAGAAGTGAGGATAATTTAAAGATACAGCAGAAATGAATGCAGAGGAAAAGAATGGTGGAAAATAGCGTAAGGTAGCGAGAGTGAGTGAGTGGTGGAAAGAGAAAGATGAAGAATAAGGGCGAGGAAGGGATTGTGAAGTTATGGAGGAGAAATGAGTGAGAGAGAGAAATAAAAGAAGAGGAAGATATAATATGAGAGTTGGAAAGCGTGATAAAAATATCAGAAGAGTGGCGAGAAACAAGAGGGTGGCAGAATATGGAAGGAGTGAAAAGAGAGAGAGAAAGAAGAGAGGGGAAAAGTGAGACATGAAGGAGAAGGGAGGAAGAGAATAATAGATGGAGAAAGAAAGAGAAAACGATGAGCAAAGCGAAGCAACAATTTAGACTAAAGAGAGAGAGAAAGACAGAGAGAGAGAGAGAGATCGGTCGGCTTTATAGATGCGCGGAGATGTGTATTTTTTATTTGTAGTCACAGAATTCAGGATGAAGCGACGTATAGCATGCCCACGGCTTCACTTCAAAATATCCTCGTACTCGAGAGATTGGTGTAAAGAGGGTCTGTATAATGGCACAAACACAACTTTGCCTTTTTATTTCAAAATAAATCAAATTTGCCGATACAATGTGTCCTCGGTTTAACGTCGCTTTCATTAACGTCACTTAACGTCGTTAAAAAATTACTACCCATATTTGAATTAACGTCGTCCTGACTCGGCGCTAAATAAAGGACCAAAAAGTGATGCGTAGATGACTCTCGCGCGCGTCTGTTGCGGCGGATCGCATTATTTGAGTGGAAAATGTGTTTTGGATCGACGTATTTTTATTAAATTTGCATGGTGACGTTTTGTAGCAATGGTTCTAAATAGGAGTGCTCCATTATATACGCATGTCGACTATATTTATATGGCTAAAATTTGCTGTAACAACATTGACCTAAAATCATATTCGGAAAAGATTTTGTAGTAATATAACAGCCATATTTTTAAAAGTTCCAAAATTTTATTTTTGCCGCACATTTCGCGTTAAACGTAAGTTAGGAAACAATCTATGGCCTAATATAATAAGTTTTCCAACTCAGATGCTATTGTTTATTCTCTAGCGAATTTCTAGGGAACAACAAGTCTCTAAATGTACTATTGTGAATTATAGCTTTTTCCGATTTTGGGTGCGTTGAAATGAAGTCATATCATGTTTATTTTATGCCATTTATATGTTAATAATAATTTTATATTGATTTATATATGTAATAATACCATTCATATAATATGTAGTACCATAAAGCTCCATAAAATACAGTATTTAACGTCATTTTTTGTTTCAAGAGATTTTGAACCCGAAAGTTTGGAACCAATTATATTGTGTTATGGGTTTCTATAGGAAACATTGATTAATTTAACGTTGTTTCGCTCTACGTCGCGATTTTCTGGAACGAATTAACGACGTTAATCGAGGGCACACTGTATATTTTTTCTTCCCATTTTCCTCGCTCTTTTCTATCTGTAAATATCCCAAGCAATTCTCTTCGAGCGATCGCAGGTCAATGGAGGGCGTTTTGCTCTTTATTCCACCCACTCAGCCTGTGAGCATTCTTCCCTTAAGAATTATGAGCTCATTGCGTTACCGAATATGACAATGTTACGCCGAATAGCGACACTTTTCAGCCGTTTTCTTTCATTTATTTTATTTCGCGGCGTGCAAAGAGAAAAAGTTCTAGTTGCTGTATAACGCATATTGCGAGAAGTTGTGGCGAAAAACGGAGAGGAAATGAAGCGATTAGAGAATGTTACTTTGAGGTGTACGCGTAAATGCAGCCGGGTTGGACTAAAACGCGTATGAAAACAAAAAACGAACGGAGAGGCAATGTTGTTTGTTCAGGCGTCTGCAATATATCGTTTCAAATCCTAGTCCTCGTGTGCTCAAAATCAAATATATTTATCAGGTATTTCATTGAGTATCCTTGAAATCATGTGAAATGGATTATTTTGTTGCGAATTTACGCAGTTACAGCCATCCAAAACGTGGAGATTGGAATGTTCTTGCGCAGAAGAGTTTGAATTATCTTAAAAAGTTGACTTTCTATCTGTGCATTTTTACTATTGCTAGAACAGTTTTTACCGGAAAATCTATTCTACTTTAAAACAGAAATTGTTTCTTTAAAATTTTACTTTCTGTGAATACATTAATTGCATAATATTTCGCTTTGGCGTTCATGTAACATACGTCTTTTATTATATTATAATATGAAGGCATTCAATACTTATCGTTTGAGACATTCGGAAAATTACTTAACTACTCTTACTAAACATGTTTATTTGAGCCTGTATATAATATGGACTTAAGTAGTTATTCCAACCAGTTAAAATTTTGAAAAATTAAATCACCTATTTTTATTTTATTATCCAAAACGTATCTTAGTCGTACTTTGTGAAAATGTTAAGAATGATAAAATGTTAATAAATTATAAATAAATATGTTTTATACGTATATCCATGTCATCATCTTAGCTGTTTCGCCATTCATGTTGCTTTTGGCTCACGTAAACTCGTGAAAACCGTAATGAAACCTATGCGCGGGAAATAGGGCATAGCCTGGTTGGACAATGCTCGAGGGCATAATAGGCCTCTTGACTGCATCGGTAACTGTGAAGGCCTTCCATGAACTCTTAAACTCCTTAAATTAGACTTTAATGGAATTACAAAGATATATAATTGATGTTAAACGCTGTATATTTTATATGCTCGTTTCTCTTCATTGCTAACTTTAGAAATCAAATTGAAGATAAACTTACATTTCATTCGGGAATGTAAAATCTAATAATATTTCGTGAAATTGTAGATGTTATTTTATTAATTTATATTAAGATTTTTACATTTCCGTCTGTCTCATGCCCAACTGTCCACATATTTTGTATGATAATAGCCAACTGGTAAATATATATCACGCATGAAAAATGAGGGATTTCCGTTTTGATAGCCTCTCTTTCGCTTCGAATCACTAGAGAAGATTCCTAATCGGGCGAAAAATCTCCGCCCATGCGTTTTCACGGGAAGAAAAATAAACGCCTCGAAATCGGGTTTCGTCGCTCTTTTGTTTTCGTCACGCTCTTGCAGGGGACGCGCATGCACCCTGCTGCACGTCATCCCACGGCTTAAAAATCCCTTTCTCTCTTTCACTTTTCACCACCCTTTTTCTCCCACTGATTCTCTCTCTCTTCATTTTTTTAACTTAAGCTCGAGCCTCGCCATAGGACCCTCTTTTTTAAATTGGTACTTGTCCTTTCTTCCCTCCATCCCTCCCACCCTCCCTACCTCCCTCCCTCCCTCCCTCCTTCCTTCCTTCCCTCCTTCCTTCCTTCCCTCCCTCCTTCCCTCCCTCCTTCTCTCCCTCCTTCTCTCCCTCCTTCCCTCCCTCCTTCCCTCCCTCCTTCCCTCCCTCCTTCCCTCCCTCCTTCCCTCCCTCCTTCCCTCCCTCCCTCCCTCCCTCCTTCCCTCCCTCCTTCCCTCCCTCCTTCCCTCCCTCCTTCCCTCCCTCCTTCCCTTCCTCCTTCCCTCCCTCCTTCCCTTCCTCCTTCCCTCCCTCCTTCCATCCCTCCCTCCTTCCCTCCCTCTTTCCCTCCCTCCCTCCTTCCCTTCCTCCCTGCTTCCCTCCCTCTCTGCCGCATACCTACGTAAGTTGCGTGCTTAATTGGAACGTCCTAGATTCGCGTAATTAGTCTCCTTCGACCCTCTCGAAATGGCTAGTTTTTCCCTCTTTAAAAATTTATTATTCTGTGATTTTTTTCTTGAGATGCGAAGGCAGTTCGCTGCAGAGGAAAGTATATTTTTTAAGATAGGTTCTTTGGAGGGCTTCTTTTAAAAAATCCAACGCTGAAGTCGTTTATAAATAGGGATTGTTCCGGTTTCGAGGACTTGTCTTGGCGTCGCGGTCGGTTTGTTTTTGCCCCGGAAAATAAACACGAGTACAAGTCAAGGCTGGTCGCAGACGTGTGTCACTGCACTCGAGCTTCCGATGCGTGGTTTTCGGATCATGAGTTTGCCATTGTAAATTTATAGGATACTGACGTGAATACAGCAATACCCCTCGCTCAAAAATATTTTCCAGAAAACAAAATTTTGATGTACATTTAACCTTCTGAAAGGGTTTTTGTTTTTTGGGCGGATTATAGAGAGTTTTTACTGTATAGGTAATTTTCTTACATGTCCATTAACATTATACCTTATAGTTTTAATGGGCGTATAAAAAAATAAGTTATTGGGCAAATTGGTAAAATTATTTAGTAGCGACAAAAAATACATTTAAGCTGTGCAGCGCTCGTTTGTATTATATAAAGGTTTATGTAACAAACAAAATAAATATGCACCTCCCGGTTGTCCCGGTTTTTCATCTAAAGAAATCGTTTTGTTCCGGTTTTTGTCTGCTGAATATATGGCAAGCCTATTTATAGGTAATATCGTTCCATTTGCTTTGAAGAGTTATGCGAAGTTATCGAAAAATTACAAAGGTGCATTTTTGCCTTAATTATATGGAAATGTAACTCGCATCTCGTTCATGGCGACTTTTTTCTAAATGTTTTTTACAATGAAATAAAATAAACTCCATTTCGCGTAATAATTATTGGTAATATTTTGCGAAATTTCATTGAGCAACACTATTGGAATTTTTACTACATAACCTATCACTATACCGTAAAACCTCGATTATCCGACCTATATGTGGGGAAGGACCGTCGGATAAACCGAAAAGTCGGATAATTCGTAAATGATGGAAAAAATGCTCATTTAGGAACAGTATTTATTTATTTAAGTATTCCACGTACCGCTCAGGCTATTTTACAGTGAAAATTAATATAAAATATAATTTAGTAAAATATTATTAACAAAAATATTAAAATGAAATTACCAATGGTCTGCCGAGTGAATCAACTGCCAGTATGGCATGGCCACCTCATAAGAAGTTAATTTCGAGAGATTTTCTTTTAGATAAAAAAACTTATGCAAATTGATTAAATAATTAGCTGTGATGATCTCCCGCGAGAATCATCTGTCGGGCGATCTCTCGCGTGAACCGACTCCCGAGGATCTCCCAAGTGAACCGACTTTCGGTGGTTGCAACCGACTTATGTCTTCCGACTATGGTTAGACAGCTCATATATATTTTGGTCGGACAAACGTAGATTAATCGAGGTTTTTCTGTACGTATTGTGATATTAAAGTTTCTCTCTATGAGAGTTTTCGCTGGAGTAAAGCAATCGGGTGTGTAATGATAATTTCCTGTTTTCACGAGATTGAAATCACCATCTTGTCGTTTTATCATCGAAAAATTACGATTCTGGACAAACGCATTTTTCTTCTTAATTTATTTTTAATTATTTGAAAAATATGCCTTATAAAAACAAATAAATTACTACTTATATACATATATGTGTGTGTGTAATAGTTACACTCTCTTCATCGAAAATTCGGAACACGGCAGGGGCGCTGTAGGAGCACGGTCTGCTATGTGTAAATGCTCACGACACGACACGGTAGGCGCACGGCAGGGGCACGGTCGGCGCACAGTCTGCTATGTGTAAACCCGCCTTTAAAGTATTGGTGAAGCTGCAAGTGCAGACCATGCTGCTGCTGCCACATTTTCCAAGGCATTACAACACATTGCAGCAGCCGAAGGATAGAGCCCGAAACAAGTTTTCAACGCCGATGAAACCGAGCTTTCCTGGAAGATGATCCCTTCGCGTACCTACTAGCAGGGTAGAGAAATGTGCACCTGGTTTTAGCAAAAGACATGTTTTATGTGAAAATGCCACGGGAGATTTCCAGTGCAGCCATTATTGGTATATCTCTCGCATATCCCAGGTGCTTTAAAGGATGTGAGCAGAAATACGTTGCCGGTGTATTTGACAGCCAACAAGGATAGATTATCGAGGACTGGTGTAAAAACAATTTCATCGTAGAGGCAGAACGATACTGCAGAAAGGAGAATCTTACCTTCAATATATTGCTCATCCTTGATAATGCACCTGGACACCCAAAGCATCTCGCTACCATCGACCCTAATGTGTCGGTCTTATTTCTCCCACTAAATACGACGTCTCTTCTCCAGCCTCTTGATCAGCGAGTTATTTCGAATTTCAAGGTTTTCCTGAGATTTCACACTTGGTTCAAGATGTCATCGAACTTGGGCAGAAGTCGGGAGGGGAAAGTTTTGCGGATATAGGAGATGATGATGTTATGGAGTTACTCGATTCGCATGATGAGGATCAACGACTTAAGGTATATCATCGGCGCCGATGAAAAGTGAAGGACATGGCATCGAAAAATTTAACTGAATTCTTCACTTACGCTGAGAATGTCCCTCAAATCGCAATGGATATGGACCCTAGCTTGGAGAGAAGTCTTTTTTTCAAGTGCAGTTTGGACCATCTTCTTGCGCCATACAAAGCAGTGTATGCGCAAAAACGACTTTCAACCAGTGTACCAAGCTTCAGTTCTTACAGCCACGTTCTGAAACCCCCACCATCTCTGCCCTTCCACTTCCGCCATTGGTCCTAATGTGCCTTCCGTCTTCACACCGAAACCCGTTCGCAACACCTCCTCCACCTCATCCCCATTTCTGCCGTCTGATAATTCTCCACTGGATTTCTCCTTGCCCGCGAAAATTGCGTTGAGCCAAAACAACCCTCCCGCACTTTAAACTTCCACTGTTATGTCATTCACAACAGCCACCACTTGTGCTTGCCTGCTTCCTTTTATTAGTGAGTATATTTTATGGTGTTCATTGTGTTAAGTTTGTATTTAGCGCGTAAGAAGTCGTTATGGAGCGAAAGAAGAGCATCTTGGAAGGGAGTGAGGATTGCTTGTGGAACGTATCCGTATCTTTTGAATGTAAAGATGGGTTCTATTTATGCGAATTCGCTTTATGCGTCTCTTTCCTGGAACGCAACCCTTGCATAAAGAGAGGGAAACCTGTATGTATGTATGTGTGTGTATATATATAGTTTTATATAATAAATGTGCATGGATGTATGCGCGTCTTTGGCGTGCAATTAGATAACATGCATTTACCAATAAGTAAGAAATACGACAGCAAAAATGTCCTTTTAATGGCCTATTACTCCATACTACTCCAATTTTATTGTATTTTCTTCTGGAAATCTTTCCGCTTTTCCTGGTATTTGCTCACGCGTTTCCAATTTCCGCTTCGAACGTCGCGACTCGTTCCTAGAATTTTATTTTCATCTCTGTCTCTCCATTACAAACTCTCACATTTACTTTTCTCCATCTTTTCGCAGGAATCCTGGAAAAAGTCCTCCTTCGTTCAAGGAAGTGAATACTTCGACAATAGGTGAGTCGATTCCTACTTTTTATATTTTTCCTTTTTCTCACGAAAGGGAATTTCGGAGCAAGGCTTCCTCCCCTTTTTTGCTTGTAGAGAAATACTCATAGGATGTCGTAGTTCGGAAGTTTTCTTGTTATTTTTTATATTCTTTTGGAAGGCTAGGTAAGGTAAAATGACTAAGAATGGACAAAAGAGGTCCCGAGGAGTACGTCTCGAAATGGATTTTTTAAATAAATGAATGGGCAACGTAGGTAAGTAATAGGAGAAATGGTCGCGAGAGACGAGGAGGGCCATTTCGGACTTGTAAGAAAAGTGGGACGACAATAAAAAATGAAAAATAGACGATGGTGACGCCTAGAGTTGGATGAAAAGAGATATAGCACAGAGAAAATGAGGGTATGAACCTATAAAAACGACGCACTCGCAATATCTCTCTCAGTTGTGCGAGAATAAAGTGAGATTTCTCGTAGATTTTGGAAAAATAATATATTTACTTGGACGGGGTTCTCCCGGGCGTAGCACATTCGCCGAAAAAATGGTCCTGGTTTGCGTGGGATGGGGAAAGGGCGATGAATACGTCGTTGCCATGTATCATTAGGAATGGAGAGGCCTCCTCTCAGTATTCCTCTCACGGAAGATCTCCGTCCATTTCACACGAACAAGCTCCTCTGTGGCGTTGTCATAGCAACGGGATTCATTCAGGAGCAGCCCGTCGTGTGCAGAGCTTGTCGTGACCTCTTGCTGCGTCACAAGACACGGAGGACCGTTCTTCCGGTGGACGCAGGGTAGGAGTATTTCGGCGCACCAGGCAACGATCCCTTTTATACCCTATTTATATTTAACGGAATAATTAATAAGAAGTTTTTGAGTTAATTTTTTACTTGATGCTTTCAACGCGATGGAATTGAAACGTTAGCTCCGTTTCAGAGACATCCATTATTTGCGAACATTTGTCATCTTGCAAATAATGTACAGATCGAGCGTCAGGGAGGAGATTTGGAGATTTATGGCACCGGTATGTAGGGTCTCTCGCGGGTGGATGAATGAAAAATTTAAATGTTGCCTATTATTTAGACAGGTTTAGGCATTCACTGAATGAGAAAGGCAGGTGCTTATGAAAGATGCATTCATTAAAGCCCGCTTATTTACATTAGGCCTGACAGTGGATCGGTTCTCTGAGATTCTACATTCCACATGCTCGTTCGCAATTCGTCTTCTTAACCCGCATCTTGTTAGTTAATAAATATATTCAGCAAGGAACAGTCGAGCTCGTCGTGTGGCTGAAAAAATTCAAGAACTAGCAATTTATAAAATGTACTTGCCTTAGGTATCTCCAATAGCCACAACTAGGATAAGAAACAAAGCAGCCGTCTTCAGTGGTAATTCACCGAAAATAGATTCTAAAAGACCACGCTTTGCGCGAATGCGTTTTAAGCGGATTAGTTATAACGCGAGGCATGCCGGTGGAGCAGACGTGCTTTCCATATTTAATAAATGATTTTAAAAATTCTGCTCGTGGGTTCTTGTAAGAAACACAGTACGGAGGAAGTGTTAAGATGTCTGGCGTGGACCACCATCGAACCAGCAGTTTTAATACACGTGATATCGCGTAAAAGTGGGAGGTGAAAGCTTCAACCGAAGTTTAAACATCTACATGTTTTAGAAATAAACTAAAAAATTTCAAGCATTTTGATCAGAAAAAACTGTCAATAAATAAGGATATTGGGAAATAAACTGGAGGATTATATGGCATTAGATACAAGCAGAAAAAGAAATGTAAAAATAATGCACAGAAACAAATGGAAGTCGTCGTGCAAAAAAAATCGCAGCTTAATAATTGAAAAGATAACCGCTCTGGCGCCGATCGCCCATTCACGACGATTGCTCAGCAACCTGCGTCGATAAATCCGGCGTGCAGAAACAAAAAATGCTTTTCGATAACGGCGGAAACTAAGTGCATTACGGTGCGAGGTAACAATAAGAACCGATGCGAAAAGAGAGACAGGAATGGTGGAGATGTTGTCGACACGGCAGCAGATGGGCGAGATAGGATTTATTGGGAAAAAGTGATTTTTTATGCAGAAAGCTCGAAAAATTTGCACGAGAATGGATCGGCCGTGGAGTAGAGCGGTGTAATGGATTCCGTTGAAGGAAAATGATGTGTGTATATATATATATATATCATTATATATCGACGACTCTTACAGAGGAGGATATAACATATATATAACATATAGGAGGATACTTATGTTTAGGCACTTCCAGATGAGCTGGAGATTCGAAATTTTTTCAAAGGTAGGATTTTGTGCAAAACCGACTAGAAAAAACGAAAATCTTGAAAAAGTGCAACAATGCGGCCGCTAAAAATTCGCAATTGTTTAAACAAATTTTCATGGTTTATGTATTTCCGCATGTGCTACGGAGTTGAAATTTTTTTGTAAGTAGAATTCTTAAAAAAACGAAATAGGGATTATACAAATTTTGATATTTTTATTTGTTTGGCAGTTAAAAATTCTTAAAGTTTAAACAAATGGATAACTGTTTAGGTACTACGGGATGAGCTAGGAAGCCGAAATTTTCAAATTATTTACAGAATAGTGAATTTGCACAAATAAACATTTCAATTTTACCATATATGAATTGCGGCGGCCGTTAAAAATTATTTAAATTTAAACAATTAGAAAAATATTATTTCACTTCTAGAAGTGTTACAACTTTAAAATTTGGCTGAAATGTGTAGCATTAGTACCCCATAATGGAGAAAGTGTAAAATGTTTAAAATTGCAACATTTGGGCATTTTTTAAAACTATTATTTTTACATGTGGGAAAAACGAAAATCGCTGCGGAGTTGAAATCTTTAGAATTAAAAGAATATTTGTAATGATGAAATGCCTGTCTGAAAAATGAATGTTTTTTCAAGGTGAGATGAAATGCTTGCAGTATGCAAGCACCAATTACTAGTATATATATACATACATACATACATACATACATACATACATACATACATACATACACACACACACACACACCGGTTTCCCCCTCTTTATACGACCGATATATATATGGTCAGGGCGGGAAAAGATGTGATCTCATAAGCCATATAAAAATAGAATCATTAAGTCCTTGGCACACGAAAATGAAAGGAATTCATCAAGGTACGAAAAGAAACTTTCCGGTGAAAAGCGTTACTATTCTAAGGAATTCTGAACTATTTTTCTGGCTGAGTTACGGCTAGTTCCTTCTAATTCATCACTGAAAAACGGGAGAACTCTTTCGAGTTGGCATGGAGGGAATATATGTAGGCATTCCTGAATGTGTGTGTATGATTAAATGGTGGTTGCGTCACTTTGGGCAACTTTCGCTTCCATTTCAAGTTCCTCCAAAAGTGAGCAAACATGTTTCCTATAGAATTTAGTTTACTGATTTCACATGTTCGTACAGGAGAGTTAATATTTTGGCGTTTAACCGTTGAATACATTAATTCAAAAGTTAATTACGAAGCTCATTTAATGCTCTTATTATACGGACAATTTGGCCATAAAACGGTTGAATTTTAATTGTTTCATACTCAATTGTATGATAATTTCTGTGAAATGCCGCTGAACAGCTACGAATGTGGATCAATAGGTTATAAGGATTTCGCTGCATTTCCCAAATCCGTACATGTACGGGATGTACAGGATGCCAAGTTACCCAGTCGCGTGCATCAAACCGACTCGAGGGATTCAATGGAAAATTAATCGTATCATATTAAAAAACGCTGTAATAAATAAACCAGCACACACACACACACACACACACATATATATATATATATATATATATATATATATATATATATATATATATATATATATATATATATATATATATGTGGGAGTGTGACGAGTGTGACAGAAAAGTGAGAGTATGAGAGAGAGTGTGTTGGAATATGTGTGTGTGTGTGTGTGTGTGAGAGAGAGAGAGAAAGAGAGAGGGAGGGTCTTGGGGAATGGCCGTGCCACGGAGCGAGGGTATGGAGGAGGGGGAAAGGACGCTCGGTGGAAGAGCCCACGGGGGTTTGGGGATATGGTCGGGACTTCCGAGGCGGACCGTGAAGTGTAAGGACGTAATGTAGTGACGACCTTAATTATTATTAAAGTTTGTTTTTTACGCCAGTGAGTGGTGTTATTGTGTGCTTGTCTCTGTTGTTACCCGCAATTCCCACATATATATATGTCGGGGACCAAGTTGGCAGGCTGCTGGGGGCGTCGAAGAGACACGTTAAACACACGAACACAAAAAAACACGCAAGTTTATCGGGCCTATGCCCTTCTTCAGCGATAAAGTAACTGAGAGTGACACGCTGGGCGGGGAATGACAGGGTGATGTGGGGAGGTTGATGATTGTAGGAGGCGGGGAGTAGGAAGGGTGGATAGCCAATGGTGAGGTAAAGTGGGAATAGCTACAATGTAACAGAGGAGACATTGTAAGGGGGCTAATAGGGTTAGCGGAGGTTGAGGCCAGGTGGGGAGAAAGAGTCAAGAAGATGTATATGTGCTAGTTCCCAGTGTCGGGGAAGGGGGCAGGAGTGTCATTGGGTAAGGCGCGAATAACCCTTACATTGTAGCAACTATTGAAGGGGACATTGTGAGCATTGGCTTGTAATGCAACTGGGAGGGGGCGTCTGACTATATATATATATATATATATATATATATATATATATATGAGATCAAAACTAGAATAGGAAAAGCAAAAGCGGCTTTCAGGAGAAAGAAACAACTACTTACAGGGAATATAAGGGAAGATATTCGCAAGAAGTTGATAAAATGCTACGTATGGAGTATAGCATTGTATGGGGCAGAAACATATACGCTAAGCAAAAATGACATCAAATACTTGGAAAGCTTTGAAATGTGGACTTGGAGGAGAATGCTGAAGATAAACTGGACAGATAGGATGAAAAACGATGAAGTGCTACGAAGAATAGGAGAGAAGCGAATGATTATACAGACTATCAGAAAGAGGAAGGCTAACTGGGTTGGACATTACCTGAGGAGAGAGAGTATGATTAAAGACGTGTTAGAAGGAAAACTAGATGGGAAAAGGGAAAGAGGTATGAAAAGGTTTCAGCTGATAGACGATTTGAAAGGGAAAGAGAGTTATCAAGATATAAAGAGGACAGCGGAAAATAGGAGTATATGGAGAACCAGGTTTAACCAAGAATAATCACGGACCTGTCTACGTACAGACTACCTATGATGATGATATATACACACACACATATAAAAAGTCAAAAATAAACCGAACTTTTCAAACTGCTCTGCAAAGACAGTAATTGTAACCATGCGCATGCACGCGTAGTTGCCTAGACATGTAGAGACTTATTTACTGAAAGTCAGTTACCGTATCTCTCGACAAAGAGACGCACGACGTAATTTAGTTAAACATACTCACTGTGTGCGGTCGGATCGTGGTTTTCACAGTGGAGATGACGCATCGCGAGCAGCGGATAAACATTAAGTTTTATGTTAAACTGGGCAAAACATTTACCGAAACTCTTAACATGCTTACGGAAGCTTATGGCAATGAAACCATTTTGCGCACGCAAGTGTACGAGTGGCACAAGCGCTTTAAAAATGGACGTGTACCAGCGGAGGACGATCCCCATCATGGCAGGCCTGCAACGGCACGAAATGATGAGATGATCGCTCGGGTACGGGAAGAGATCAGGCGAGACCATAGGCAAACGATAGACGACCTAATTGACACTTGCGGAATCTCGCATTGCTCTGTACACGGCATTCTTTACGATGACTTGAAGATGCATCGTGTCTGTCAGTACATTGTTCTGAGAATGCTAACAGACGACCAGCGGGAAGAACGTGCCATCGTAAGTGGAGAGCAGATTGATAGGGTAGATCAGAACCCAGATCTGCGGAAAAGAGTGATCAGCAATGACGAAACATGATGTTTTCTTTATGATCCACAGACCAAACGCCAGTCATCGGCATGAAATACATCCAGTTCACCACGGCAAAAGAAGTTTCGTGTAAACAGATCTAAGGGGAAGGTTATGTTTGAAGTTTTTTTTAATGTAGGGTTTGGTGCACCCTGAGTTCATTCCCGAAGGTCGTGCTGTTAACAAGGCCAGCTCCGCCGTCTTCGTGAGGCAGTCAGACGAAAACGTCCTCATCTGTAGCGAGCAAAGAACTGGGTTCTCCATCATGATAACGCCCAAGTGCATCGTTCGCTCCTGGTCAATGAATATCTGACGAAGCACGATATACCTGTACTTCCACAGCCTTCCCCGCAGATTTTTATCTCTTCCCGAACATGAAAGGATTAATGAAGGGTGGACGGTTCCGATCAGCAGTATAGCTAAAGGTTGCAAAGAACAGATTGCAGGACTGTTTCCAAAAGTGGTATGGACGTTGGAAGAAGTGTGTTGCTGCTGAAGGTACTCATTTTGAGGGATACGTTGTGTAGAGACCTGTATCATTTATTGAATAAAATTTAAATTAAAAGTTCGGTTTATATTAGACTGTACGTATATATATATATATATATATATATATATATATATATTATATATAGACGTTCCTTACAGAGGAGGATATAACATACTAGTAGAAAGTGCTTGCATACTGCAAGCATGTCATCTCACCTTGAAAAAATATTAATTTTTCAGAGAGATATTTAATCATGAGAAATATTTCTTTAATTCTAAAGATTTCTCCTCTGGACCGGTTTTCGTTTTTTCATTATGGAACAATAATGGAGTAAAACAATCACTAATTTTTTACACTTTAGTAATATTATACATTTCCAGCATTGGGTTAATAATGCCACATATTTTCGCCAAATGTTAAATTTGTAGCACATTTAGAAGTGAAATAACATATATCTAATTGCTTAAATTTAAATAATTTTTAACGCCCGTAATAACAATTATATGGTTACATTGAGATGTTTATTCGTTTATATAATCTAAACTCTAAATAATTTAAAAATTTCAGCTCCCTAACAAGCACCTTCTACTAGTATGTTATATCCTCCTCTGTAAGGAACGTCTATATATAATGATATATATATATATATATATATATATATATATATATATATATATATACATCGTTCTGAATGTTTCATCCGACTGAAAGAGTTGGTATAAGGAGCCGCACTTAAGTCCGAAAAAAACCGCAGGTTTCCGACCCCTATGCTTTACCAAAAACAAGCAATTCTTGAATTTGTTCGTGGGGTGTTAGTTAGTTTTAGTTTAAAGAAATATGAATATTTTTTTTGTCATCTGTTACTTAAGCATATTCACAGAAAATTATACTCGGTGCAATATTGTACAGGTCCGTTTAGTACGAAAAATAATCCGGCAAATTGCACATCTCAGAATGCAAATTAACAGAACTACACATTCCGTTTCCATTCCATCCTTTCATTCTCTCGCCGTAAATTATTCCAAAGCCGTGTGAATTCGTTTCATATTAAACTATTCATCGTAAGATGCCCACCTCGGGCATTTTGAACGTATTATGACTCCAAAATATGAAGACCATACGCGAATATAAGGTTGTCAGTTCTCATTTGCTATTAATTTTAACGTAGGGACGTGATAATAATTAATTAGAATTGATCAATCACGTTTTTTGGGCCCCGAAATAAGTGACTTAGATAATTAGAAAGCTTTCTATGTTATCTGTGGAATCTGTATAAATATTCGAGTGACAGGAAGTTTTCCATTTGTGGATTATTATACCTTGTGAGAGGACTGAATTTAATTAACGCTAGTTAGTTTTCATAAAAGGGAGGAAGAAAAAAAACTAACTTTCCACGAGTTCAGAAGATACCTGAAGGCTTCGCCGAATTTTCAGAAAAATAACAACTTCCGAGAATTCTCCGTATACAGCAGGAGAGCGAAAAAACCGTATTCCCACATTTTGAAAACGTAAACAACTCGAACGAAAATAGGGCCACTTGTACAAGTCATTTCATCGGCGCAGCCAATCACTCTGGGTTTCATCGGCTTTCTCTCCTCTCTCTCTCCACATCTCTCTCCTACCTTTCTCCCCCTACCTTTCTCTCCCCCTACCTCTCCCTCTTTCTCTCTCTATCTCATACCCTACCTCTCTCTCCATATCTACCCATCCATTACACTCCCTCCATTACTCTCTCTCCATAACTCTCTCCATTACTCTCTCTTCATACCTCTCCCTCCATTACTCTCCCTATATCTTTCTCTCTCTACCTCTCCGTTCCTACCTTTCCTCTCTACCTCTACCAATCCCTAGTCCTATCTCCCTCCCTACCCCTCCCTCCCTACCCCTCCTTCCCTACCCTCCCTCCCTCCCTCCCTACCCTCCATCCCTACCCTCCATCCCTACCCCTCCCTCCCTCCCCCTCCCTCCCTACCCCTCCCTCCCTACCCTCCCTCCCTACCCTCCCTCCCTACCTCTCCCTCCCTCCCTACCCTCCCTCCCTACCTCTCCCTCCCTCCCTACCCTCCCTCCCTACCTCTCCCTCCCTACCTCTCCCTCCCTACCTCTCCCTCCCTACCTCTCCCTCCCTACCTCTCCCTCCCTACCTCTCCCTCCCTACCTCCCCCTCCCTACCTCCCACTCCCTACCTCCCCCCCTACCCCCCCCTCTACCTCCCCACCTACCTCCCCCCCTACCTCCTACCTGATGTCTTTAGTGAATCTCAGTAGGCTTCGCAGGTTTTTCACACCCCCCTTCTTGTGTGGGTGTTTTCCTGCAGTGGATTTTTTACATGGATTCCATTACTCAGCAGTTCATATTTTTTCCCACAAAATCACAGCTTTTCTTTTCAAATACTTGTATTTTTATTGTTACCTCTATTTACATTGTTAATGTTTTATGTATCACTATATGTATCACGACGAGGGGTTAGGTGGAAGATGGGACTTCCTAGTCTCAATCTCGCCCCAAATAAAGACCAAATCAATCAATCAATCAATCAATCAATCAATCCCCCTCTCTACCTCCCTCTCCCTACCTCTCCCTCCCTACCTCTCCCTCCCTACCTCTACCTCCCTACCTCTCTTTCCCTCTTCGTCCGCCTTCAAAAGGAATTTTTGGAATGGAAAAAAGGGAAGGGGTTCTGATCTCGTCATCCCATTTCCGCGGAGTGTATTTCACTGTAAATACGAAATTCGTCCATCAGCTTCGCTCCTGGACCCTTCGGACCCGTCGTCATGGCGATGTAAAAATAAAACGAATCAAAAGCCCGGTCGGCAGTGAACGACGTCGGGTGCTGAAAAGAGAAGGCTTTTTTCCTTCGACCTCCTCTCTCTCTCTCTCTCTCTCTCTCCATCTCCTCCCTCTTTCTCCCTCCCGTTTACACTCGCTTTCAGTCTCTCCATCGAATTTTCCTTCTCTCCTTTGGAGTACTTGTGATTTTTCAACTCTTATCATTTCTTTTTCCCTATCTGTCTCGCTCTCCTATCCTCTTTCCATTTTTATTCTTTTTTGACCTCTCTTTGAAGAGGAGTCTATTGAATTGAGATGGATACAAGATAGGAAAATTATCAAGTTAACTTTTTTGCTCGTCTTTACCTCCCTCCTCCATTTGATCCTTTTTATCCTTCCATTCCTTCTCTCTGGCTCGCAGGCACACTCTCCCGATTGAAGTGAAACATTTTGGTAAAATAAAGGAGAGATGTAATATAGTAATATTAAATTCGGCTTCCTCGCCGATTTTGTGGATTTCCTTAGAAATTGATTCAAAAGTTATGGAGTTTAGACCTTATCCAGTTCATATCAATTCGGCGATCTATTTTTTGAGGTTAGTTTATGTTCATTCACCAGAGGAATTCGGAAAATAGTTAGAAGAGAAAGGTAGGATAGGAAAGAGCGAGAGGAGAGAGAGAGATGGAGATATGAAGGGAGAGAAATGGAAAGTGTGAGATGGAGGGAGAGAGAGAGAGTGGGAGGGAGAGAGAGTGTGAGGGAGAGAGAGAGTGGGAGGGAGAGAGAGAGTGGGAGGGAGAGAGAGAGTGGGAGGGAGAGAGAGAGTGGGAGGGAGAGAGAGTGGGAGGGAGAGAGAGAGAGTGGGAGGGAGAGAGAGTGGGAGGGAGAGAGAACGGGAAGGAGAGAGAGGGAGAGAGAAAGAGGGGAAAGCTAGAGGGAGAAAGAAATGGTGGTGAGAAAGGAAGTAGTGTAAGAGAGAAGTATATAAAGGAATAGGATAGTACGAGTTAGAGAGAGGAGAGAGATGGAGTGGGAAATAGGAAGTAATAGGCAGGTTGAATGAGAAGTAGAGTGAGAGAGATAGAAAACAATGGAATGGTTTGTTGAGTGCGAGCAGGGCAAGGCGGCCGCAATGGAATGCGCAGGAAGAGTGCCGGGTTCGTTGGCATAGTAACAGCCTCTCCCTCCCCGGCTCTGGGGGTGTTCGGAATAAAACGGTACGTTAATGCTTATGGAAACAGAAAGAGGTAAGTTTAGTCTAGAGGGCGGGAGTTTTCGTCCGAACTGGCTCTTGTTCATCCTTTGCCCTGTGTTTTGTACACATGGGAGTACTTTATCCTACCTTTTTAGCATTGGCCGAGGCGATATCTTTACTGGAAGCTCAGTACGGCCTATTTTAATTCCAACTAAAAAAGGTTGTTTTCATCACAACAAATTCGTTTTTTTTGCCGTAAACATGAGTCTGACCTATCAACCGCATTTAAATCGATTTCAAATAAATATTCCATAAATTTTATGTTGAAATACATTTATTGCGATAAATGTACTATTTGGGTTAATTAGATTTGTTTTCATCAGAAAGTTTGTAATTGAAGCGAAAAATGAATGAAAAGAATTTTATTTTTAGAACGCAGTGGACGATAAATATTGTCCGTGGTTATTGTTTTCCCTTTTTTTACGTTGTCATTGTGGTAAGTGACATGGCATTAAATTCATTATTAATATAAATAAAGCATTTTAGTTTAGCTCCCAGTTATCCTATTTTTTACAAGGTTTTTATTTTTGGGAGCATATTCAATTTTTAAGTTATTCTTTTCACATTTCGAAATAATATCATTTCCATAGCTCAAACCAAACATTAAATTCCGTTTTAAATGTAGACAAGCGATATTATGTCGGAGTGATTATGCATTATTTGGAAATATGCAGTTTTATTTATTGATATTAGTAGTAGGTGCGATGCGTTTATACCCAAGTATGCTTATAATTTAACTTCGTCACGAGCTTGCCAAGAATGAAATTTTGACTGAATTAATAAACTTGGATGGATGAGAGTTTGGGAATACATGCATGTCATTCATTACTACATTAAACCGCCTTTATTTATTCGTTTCTATTAGAAATTGGTTGGGAATCCTATCGTTTTTAGATGAGATTGTATTATGTTGCTATCGATCAATCATACATAATTTCCGAAATAAATAATGAGGAATCATTTCATTCATTTTCCCAAAATATTATGTTGAATGACTTTTCAATTGCCAGTTTTAAAGATAGACGTGTTACTATATCTCCAAGGCAGTTAGATGACAACTAAATTCTTTAGGCGTCTCATCTCTTTCCCATTTGCGAACCGGAATGAGCGGAGAAAGGTAAACATCACAATTTTCGCTCTTTTAAGAGCTATTTTTTTTAAATCGCTTATGCACTCGGTTTGTCCGTGCGTCTGTTTGTGTGAGCAATGTCTCTAAAATCCTGCAACCTGAAGATGCCAAACCTTCAGGATATGTTGGTCTATACAAGTACTAAATACGGCAAAAATTTGGTTGGTCTAGAAACAGCTGCTGGGGAGTAATCGGTGTCTACATTAGAACTTGAAAAACAACTCGAGAAGTATCCATTCTATAATATAAAGATGATTTTTACAGAGAAGTATCTATGGGTGAAACGTTCGTGTAATGGACAGCGCATCGGATTTGAAAAATGAAGGGTTCCGTTTTTTTAATATCCAATTTTTTATTCTTAAAATTTATTGCACTTTGGCTAGACACAACAATATTTATTTACGATAGTTTGTGTGAAAAAAGCGCCCTATGTAATTTTCTCTGCAATTCTTCCCTCGCTTGTTTTATAAAGATTGGAATCCTGGAAAAGAGTAAGCCATTTCGATCTTTGAATACTCGTGTTTACAACCTGCGTATTCCACTCCTTGTCAGATGCTCACTCCTCTGCACTTGACTCATCTCTTCCTACGAGTTAGCTGTTTCCCTCTCTTTCTTTCCCCTACATGCCTCAAAAACCTCCCTTATGCCGGCTAATGCGGAAACTTGACGGGAAAAATATGTTCACTTGTCCAACCTACTCCCTTTATTTACTGCGGACTCGGGAGAGAATAAGTGCGGTCCGGGAAAAATCTCCGTCTGCGGGAATGAATCACTTTGAAAAGTTAGTAGCGCTTTTCGGAGCCTTAATGTCCGTCGTCCGTCCGTTCAGTAGTGAAAGTTTACGAGTCCAGCATAGACGATATCAAAAATGCTCGCCGACCCTCTCTCTCTCTTATTTCGTTCCCGTCTTCTCATCCCGCGAGATTCGATCATTACGCGTCCCTCGCCCTCATTTGTTTTTTTTCTTTTCGCTACGGGACGGCTACGGCGTTGCCGCCGGGTGCTTGGTCCGATTCCAAGAGCACTTGTTCCTTCGCCGCCCATCTCATCCGTGTCCGTCCGTCGCCGCATGCGACCTCAATGGGCTCATTAATCGTACTTGCTCCCTTCGTGTGCTTGCGTGCGTGTGTGTGTGTGTGCGCGCGCTCGCCCGCGTCTGTGCGGGATTGCAGTTTTATACTCGCTCCCCCACGCCATTTTTCACGAGGACGACTTTCTTTTTTTTGCGCATGCGCTTTAGAATGTCCACCCTCAGCAAGTATGCTGCCATCGTTTACGTGTGCGAATGTCCCCGGCATATTTTAACGAATACCCTTGCGAAAGGGCGTGATTTAGAGGAGCTGTAACTAATAAGCGATTTTCAATTTTTTCCCAGAGCGTTCTTTCCGTGCAGACAACTCCACTTACATTGCCTTGTAGTCCATGGGTGCCCGATTGTATCGTTTTGATAACCTTTGACTCTTAATTGAAATGTTCCGAACCAAATGGGCTAAATGTTATTATTTCTAAAAAAAACTTTCCTGGAATAACATGCCTTACTATGAGTACATTGATTTATTGTTCATTGTCATTACTATATTGCTCACATCAACTATTTTGTTTATAAAATTGATGGAATAAGGCGATCCGAAGATTCTACGCAGACAGGCGTAAGCTGTAAAGTTGGGAATAATTTTGAAACGAGAAAAAAGTCTGCTCTGACCCAACCAAGAAAACATCCGCATTCAGAAACGAGAAAATTGATCTGCTACGATAGTTCAGTGGTAGAATATCCGATCTGCTACGATAGTTCAATGGTAGAATATCCGCCCGGCAAGTGGAAGACCTGGGTTCGATTCCCGGTCATAGCAGACTTTTTCTCGTATCAAAATTATTCCCTATTTTGTTTATATAGCTGCGAAGAGAAGAGGAATATATAAAAAATCAGGTTGTAAAAATCTAATTTGAGTTGTTACGTGAACATGCTTAGAAATATGAGAAAACTCACGTCATTAACGAAAGGTAAAATTGGGTAGTAAATGTCGCAAATTAAACCGCCCTGAAAACAAAATCCTTCCAAGAGGTCGAAAAAGTTTTGTCGTGACGTGCCGCAATACACATTGCGAAAGGGTCGGATAAGAATCTACATGATCCATGTCAAATTTTATGATGCATTAGGGTTGCGTTGAAGCGATAGTGATTGAAAAAAGGTCAAACTAGCATTATAATATATCCCCTGCTAACCAACAATCAGACGAGTTTTTGAATAAAATTTTTTATTTACATAGGTGTTTAACAAGAATTTTAGCAGAAAAAATTAGCTTCTGTTTTTTGATTGAAGAAAATGTAGATTATTTAATGCACTTATTAAGCAGGGAAATAAAGTTCTCGCCGCGTCGTTCGATGTTGATATTTGTGGTCAACGTTTGAAGGTACCTGGAGCGTGAAGAAGTCCAGTTAACCCTGGAAGGGTACACTGGGGCACTGAATATCCCACCGATTTAGATTTTGCGTGTGAGAGATGGTTAAACATATTAACTTGTCACTTTTAGAGTCCCTTTAGGGTCATTTAAAAATTATGTTGATAATTTTTTTGTTTGTCATCACTCCTTTTTGTGCTTTCTGTAGCGTCTTTGGGGCACTGAATACCCCAGTGTACCGGAATCGGATGTTTTTCTTCAAACCTGTTTCAGTGAACTTTATTATTCACCGTAATTTCCAAATCCGTTGAAATCCAACTCCACCGATCAGATTAGTACAAAATGCAACAATGAGACACGTTTTTATACATTACATCGATCTTCAATCTTTTGCCACGGATGCCGATATAGCTGTTTACCTCTCGGAGTGGATAATGTATTTTTTAATTTTTAAGATATATTCATTATTAATGTTGTCTTTATGATAGTAAAACGTGTTTATGAACAAATTTCACCAAAAAACTTTTAATGTCACAATTTGATGTCGGTCTCCGGAAAGGATGGCTGAATAGGCAAACCCGTACAGCATTTGGCGTTTAAATTTGTTTCCCAGATAATAAAAATCGAAGGAATTATTGAAAGAAAGCAAACTTACAATTGCAGGAACTTTGAGAAGAAACAAAAGACAGATTCTGCAGATTTTATCTCACTAAAGAGACTCCCAGCTGAAACAAGTATTTTTGATTTCGACAGAGACTTGACTCTTGTTTCTCATTCTCCTAAAAAAATAAAACAACTTCTTTTATCATCTATGCACGAAGGAATGAATACGTCTTCAGAGAGTAAGAAACCTGAAATTATTTAGTATTATAATTCGATGAAGGGGGGTGTAGACATGTTTGATAAAC